>JAVSCE010016588.1:0-71620 GCA_032199065.1 Smutsia gigantea
AGGTAAAATTCACATAATTCTGTTCCTGGTGTAAATATGGATGTTTCCAAGGGGTTTTATTATTACTATAAATAACCCTACAATCATTATTTTCATGCATATCACTTTTTCCATATTTTGGATTCTTTCCTATGAGAGATTCCCAGAAGTGAAATTACTGAGTCAAAGGGCACAGATATTATTATGGCTCTTGAAAGATATTGCCAAAATGCTTTCTAAAAGGGCTCTGCCAATTTATAATGAATTCAAGGACCCATTTTTATCAAACTTCCAGTCAACATTGGCCATCCATGTAGTTTTGACATTCTGCAGCCAATATTCTCTATACTTTTCTTGAAACAGTGGAGCATATGATTTACATATTCTTTAGGAGACATAATACTTCCTACTCAGGCATCTTGAATTATTTCCTCAAATAGTGGTATATTCTTTAACTTTCATAAAAGTATCACAGAATTTACCAATACAGAAATTGTTCAAAATGAAAATACAAGCAATCTCAAAGTATAATTGATACTGTTTCCTTTGCTAATCTTGCAAGAATTATAGTTATCTCTATAGTAAAACAGCAATTTCTCCCTAAAAAATAGGCCATAGAATAAAGAGCCAGTAGAAAGCAGTTTTCCATGAATTCCGATGTGCATATATACTAATAAAAAAAATGGGAGAGAGAGCTCTTCTAATAATTCCTTAGTTCATCTAAGAATTTTTAAATAAAGAAAAGTAAAGAGGTCTATTTCCCTTTCCTCCTTTGAGCTATTTCCATGCCAAGAGTACACCTTAGCCATAATGACTACATGACAGGCCTTTAAACAAAACAGGCTGAGTACAAAAGATAAAATACGTGTCCCATAAGGACAGATCCAAGAAAATGAGCCCTAAAGGTATACAAACAGGCAGAGGTAAGGCATTCTCAGTTCTCACAAAAGACCAGGGTACTTCTCTGTGTTTCCTGGTTCATCTTAGGCTAGAGAGCTGACACCTTCCCTATCCACTTGACCTCTGACACAGGTATCTGAGAAAGTGGAAAGAAAAAATAGGGCATAAGAGCTGCTGGGATGGGTCAGCCAATCCAATGAGCAAATACTTAGTGTACAGTTACTATGTGCAAAGAAGTGGTCCTCAGTCCCCATCAATGTGTACACCTCCTTCCCCAATCCACGGCCTTTGACTCCTATAGGATCAAGCCATTCCAGTGTCTCTTTGAATCTGTGAAAGCTGATTCCACTCTACTTCTTGCTTCAAGCCTCTCGATTACAAAGTCCCAGTTCTGGGCTCTATTAGGATTCATTTTCTTACCCCTCAAAAATTAAGTCAGGTTGACTTCTACCACAAATCTAGAATCCTTCCAATGTTGGGTCCACTACATTCACAGTTAGTTAGGAAGTGTGGAATTTTTTCTATAGGTGAGGGTGCCATTTAAAGATATTAAGCAGGGACTTGATGCAAAAAATGTTATATTTTAGGTATTTAATTGGCAAAAGAATAGAGGATATGCTAAGGGGGTAAGAGGTCAGTTTGGAAGTACTGCAGTAGTTCAAACACAAAGTAGGAAACGGGTTTAGGTGATTTTAGAAAGGAAGAGAAAGAAATATGCTCCACCCCACCCCATCCATCCAGTACTGTTTCTGAGAGTGAACCCAAGGGTTTGTTTTAAATCTAGATCATCCTTCCTCATTTTATGGCATCTACTTCAAAAAGTTGTTAATACTTCCTAATAGCCCTATTCCTTAACCTTTTATACATCTGCGAGTAATTAATGTATTCACATAAACTCTTCTTGGAACATGCAGAGGGGCTATGGAGATCTAAACAGCTAACTGTATAAAGTTCTCCAGAAACAGCCCAGATCCCAATGAGACTACACTGTGCTCATCTAGGATGAGGGATCCTTCCAAAAGGAAAAGCTGAATGGGTCTGGGTGGTGTCATACTCTTACGTATTAGTGCCATTTATGCTTCTATTCGAGGAGCTACTGACTCAATCACTTTTCGAAAATCTAAAGTCCCAGGAAGCTGCAATTTCCTTGACTGAGAACAGCATTTGGAAAGATTATTATTAGGTCAAGGACTTCTCACTTACGGTGAAGAAATCAGTGAGTCCATGTGTAACAAATTTTTAATGCAAAAATGGCATTCCAAGATGTTTAAAAAAACACTCTTACTCATTTTTAAATAACTTTCAAATTTTAGTAAAGTATTTTTAAATTAAAGGTAGTACATTTTAAAATAATAAGGGAAAGGCAAAACTAAGGAGACAGTAAAAGATCAGTGGTTGCCAGGAATTAGGGAGAAGGAGGGATGAACCGGTAGAGCACAGAGGATTTTTAAGGTACTGAGACCATTCTGTATGATACTGTAATGGTGAACACATTTGTCAAAACCCATAGAATGTCCAGCACCCAGAGTGAACCCTGATGCAAACTCTGGACCTTGGGCGATCAGGATGTGCCACTGCAGGTCCATTAATAGTAATAAACGTGGTAGGGGAGGCTATGCATGGATGGGGCAGGGGGTATATGGGAAATCTCTGTAAGTTTCTCTCAATTTTGCTGTGAACCTAAAACTGCTCTAAAAAAAAAGCTGGTCTATTTAAAAGACCATGATGATGAGGAGGAGGAGGATAATGAGGCAGGAGGTATCTTATATTAAAATACATGCAAAATTGTACTATAAGGAAAACCTCTGTGGGTAAAGAATATCATCAGTTCCCTAATTCCCAAAAGCCTAGATTCTCTATATTACTATTTGAATCATCTAATATACAAAGGGAACTTTTTTCTAATATAGAAATCTACAACTTGTATGATTAACTATTCTGAAGGTTACCAGAATTTGGAAATACAGTAAGTGAAAAATTAAGGCAGATGAAAACATCTGTCTATGCAAAATATGTCCCTCTAAGGCAAAACCGGGTGAAAATAAAGAGCTAACCTGGCAACCAAATAAAACTACAAAGCAACAAACACAAGTATAAACACTCTGAAAAGTGTTTCCAAAAGATAAAGGAAAACTCCTAGAAAATGGACCAAAAACAACCCCACAAAAAAATACAGCACTAAAAAGACAAATCATCTTCTGAAAATTATATGGTTTCTTTCCCCACCTACTAAAGCCTTTCAAATCATAAGAAAAGAAAATATTTAAAATGTATCATGAAACTTTAGTATTTTAAAATATGAAATGTACCTTTCTTCCTAGTATGCCACAACACATAGCTGCTTCATTTATCTGCACCATATGTATCTCTTACAATTCTCCCAATGAAAATATATTCAGAAAATATGGAGCACTTCAGTTGCGCCTTTGTGATCACTGCACAGGCCCAGGCCCACAATATCGAATGAAGAAGAGTTAACATGCTGACATCTGTTTTAGGCTAAAAATGGAAATTGTGAAGTTCTCTTCTCTTCCAAGAGTTCCCTGGAATGGATCAAAAGCCTTCAAAAGTGTTGGCACCAATGGAACTTCTAGGCAATGTCTACACAGCATAAAATGAAATGGAGACTTGGCATCTTCCAAGAGAATTAGGGCTACATTGACTACTGCATAGCACGTTGTGACCTGAAACACCAAAATAGTGCACAAAGCTCCAGATTTTTCTTGTGTGTACGTCCATATAGTAGCTTTACACACAACCCCAACAAAAACTCCTTGCCTTTGGTATGGCCGGACAATGACTCTGTTAGGCACTGGGGGTACAATGGCTGAACCTCCCGGATAAGCAAGGCGAAGGAATGTCTGGAGCCTGAATTTAGAAGTAACCTCCACAACCTTCCACGTTTTTTTTTCACACCAGATCAACTTTGCCTGTGAAGTTTTGCTTTTCTTGAGGCTGAGTCAAGATGAACTAGCATTTGTGGGCAGAGCTGTTATTTGAGAGCACACCATTCTTTACAAGAAGTCTTTATATGTAAAGCAGAAGCATTTTTGTTTTGCCTTTTAGTTGGGGTGAGCCCAAAGAATTGACTTGTTTTTCCTCCAAAGTTAAAAGACCAAATCCAGAGACTACTAAAATGTTGGGTTTGTTTATCAGATCCAAGTTGAAATAAAGCATAATGTGAATACTCAGTGCTCTATCTTTCCCTGATTAAAGCAATCCTGTCCTTTGAATTGCTACACAGGATACTGTTCTGTACGGGCTCACTCACATGGCTGTAATAAGTCACAACAGCTTGGCACCTCGCCCAACAAAACACAAACTCTCCTGAAGTCTTGAGCTTTCCCATGGCAACATCACAGTCACCAACACGCAAACAATTGCTCCAATCCCTACTCCCGCTCCCTTTTCTAACAGCCAAGGATATCATAGCAGCCGGCCTCCTAAAACTGTGCTAATTATCATCTATGAAAGGAGATAGTGACAGAAATCAAGTTGCCTTCAGCGCTGAACTTAAAATGAGATCAAAGGCAGGATAACTATAGGAGCATGGAGAAGTTTTACTTATACTTTCACTTTAAAAGAAAAGACAGAAGCTGTATGTAAAGTATCTTTCTTGAGGATTAGCGTGCCTTGCTGCCCTGATTACCAAGTGGCTCTGGCTCACCAGCAACCTTCATACAAAACTCCCATTCACCATTAGCCCAGGCTCTCTCTACAGCAGCTGGGGGGGGGTGGAAGGGTGGGGGGAGAAATGCCATCTTAAAGCTGCAGCTCTGACACATTCCTGAAACTGCAAAATTGGAACTGTTTTAATACCTCAGCTGCTTTCTCCAGCAGAATGCTCATTCTACTCATATGGGAAGGCCGCCTAGCAGTAGAGCAGGGTAGCAGTCCCTAGAACAGATTAAAGCCATAGCCACTTCCTTTATGATTGCTTCTTTTCACATTCAAATAACATCCTTGGGGGTGCCAGTCCCTTCTCATAAAAAGTGTCTGGGCTCCCACAAATGCCCTACAATGATAATGTCTCCTTGCGTATTAATTTGATTTTCAGCCCACGGATGGCCCATGAGAGTTCAGGAGCAGAACTAATATCTAACTCTAGGGAATGAATGGCCTACGACTGACTCATGGGTGAATATCACTGTATCAAGGGGCAAGAAGCGAGCAAGAGAAAGAGTCCTAGTTCCGAGTGGTTTTGAATGCTGACTGTTCTATTCTGAATCATGGTGAAGCACTCCATGTGCTCAAGATTTTATAATTCTGGACTCTAATCATATAAAGTGCTATAGATTACATTTGGGACCCTCCAACCTCAGAATTAGAATAAAAATATTAGAGGAAGCTTCATTTCAGCACAGCTACAATTTAGAGCATTAGTTCACATCATAAAGAATATAAAATACTAATGACAAAGTTTGGAAGTAATTATACCAAGATATTTGAATGATATCCTAAACCAGGAGGAGAAAAAAATCCAGTGATTTGCTAAACAATAGCAGAATTCTTAAATGTAACTGAAGACTTTTTAACAAATATATGGATGACTGCTATGTCTTTCAAGATTCTATACGTGTTTAAATACTAACCCCCAAATTCTATTCTAGTGACAGTCTAAATAATTTTGGTATTACTCTAAATTCTGGCATCAACTTTTCACTTACTGAATACTTGATTTTTATTCTCTGTTATCCAACCATTTCCAAAACCACAACCTAATTACATTTTTATTTCTGTCAGTAAGAAAACTATCATAGACATAAAGTATTAAGCTAAAAAAAAAAAGAGCAGAAGTATGGATCAGAGTTGCTCTACCATCTCAGAATGCACTTGCCAAAATTATTTCCTTGGCTAATTCCTACTCCTTTATATCTTGGCTTAAATGCAAAACGGTCAAAAAAATTAACTGCTATTAAAGTATTTTTTGGTATGTTTGCTTGTTTTTAACCTATCTCCCTATTAGGATCTAAAGTCCTCGAAGTCAGGGATCGTGTACCTAACCTGGTGATGTACGAAGACCTGTGTCTTGGACAGAATGGATATTGAGCAAATATTTGTGGAATGAATAAATCATTTATATACAAGAACAGCACATGTGCTATGTACTTTCTGCTGTATGCTCCTGTCCAAATGTGAAAATGCTGCAACATAAAGAAATAAAATAGAAGAAAAACAATTCACTGGTTATGTTCAGCAAAATATAAAGCTGAAAGAAGATAGAAAGAAAGAGATCCAAGTGTCCATGGCAGAGTTAGCTGGAAATGTCTTCATTAGTATGTCTTGAAATTTCTGGATGAATGTTTTTGGGTTTTTGAGGAGAATGAACTCCCACTGAAATGAGTAATCCATTGTGTCTGACATCATACTGAGATCTGGAATGCCACTGTATTATACTGTGAAATGCTTAACAATGCATTCACACTCAGAGGCCAAAGATGCAAAACTGCCCTTCAGTTTAACCCTACAGATGTGGTTTTGTAGAAAGACTCTAGTAACTTAGTGATTTAAGTTCATCATGTATTATTCTGCTCATAACTACAAGTGATTCATTCTCAATTACAACCACGGGCTCTGTACAGAGAACTGCATTCAGTCCGGTATCAGGATTACCGAGATCATCCTGGATGATGCTGATGTGACGACAGTAATGATGGTGATGCTGGTGGTGGCATCCAGCCACTACTGAGCGTCATGACTACATCATCTTACCTAATCTTCACACCAATCCTGTTAGGAGGGTTCTATTACATCACCATTTGATTGAAGGGAAATAAAAATTTTAGCATAAAATATTTCCCTCAACTTGCTCAGTTAATAAACGGTACAGCTTGGATTCTAGTCTCCAAGGCCTTAACTTAATATTTATAATATCCCACCTCCCAAATGGATAATTTTCAAAACTCTTAAGTTTCCAAAATTTATATGATGATAGTTAGGGAGGACACTTGCTTCTCACTATTTAAAAACAAATTTCACACTTGGAGCCAAGAAGTCATAATAAAGTTTCAATTTATGTTGTGATTACATCAAAAAGGAAATATACTATAGATAGTGAACTGACATGTACAGGAGACTACTCCAAGGACAACAGCCAAAACCATTATTGTATCAGAAGTTTAAAGGTTGTTTTTTTTTAATGATAAATATATGGAAACAAGCTTTCGGATTCGCTTAAGAATTTATCAAGGCTTTCATGATCTCATCAACATATTACCTTGAAGATGACTAGAGTAGTCAAATTTCCCCCTAATATGATCTGAAATTGCCAGAAGCATGACATCCCTGGAAGCTTTCAAGTTACGATAGTGTTGCACATGAGTAGAAAAATTTCAGTACATGGAAGAAAAATAAACATTCTGACCCTATTCACAAAGCATGGCTTGTTGGATATGATTTTTAAAACACAAGTTATTAAAGCAAGAAACATATAAGCTTTTTCTCATTAGTCCTTAGTTTGGCAATATTATGGTATCAGCAATTATAAGATGCTTTCTCATATATGACAGAAAGCACTGGACTATAAAGCATGTTGACTATAGTTTGACTTTTCCATCTGCCTAAGTTAATCCAAACCGAGTCGCTACACCTCTCTGAGCCAGTTTCCTCATGCATAATAAGAGGACACATCTTCAGCTCTTCTGATTCCATAGAGTTGTTGTAAGGATCAAATGAGAAAATTACTTTATAAACTATAACTTGTTATGCAAACACATGGAATGCTTATAATACATTGTTTTGCAATATCACTTATGCAAATGTAGGTGAGTGCATTAACTATATACCAGAAACACAGCAATAAATAGCCCCAAAAGCATGTAACAATTCTAATAGCGAACATTTATGGAGTCCCAACTATGTCTAGTTACTAGGCTAAGCACTTTACATGTATCATCTCATTTAATTCTCACAATAACCCTTTATGAGTTATTATCCCATTTGATACATAAAGACACTGTAGATCTGAGAGGTTAGGTAATTTGTTCAAGAGTTCACAGCAAAAGGAAGGGCAGAGACTCAAATCCAGGACTGAATAGCTCTTTACCACTGTACTTTGTTTAACTTTGTTTATTCACATTGGCTAGGAGTTTGAGAAATCATATAAGCCTATGTCTGGTGTGCAGCAGAATGATAAGTGAAACAAAAAAAGGAAGCTGGAGAGTAGGAAGAAACAGAAGAACCTAGATAGTCATAACACACTTTCTTTTTTATGAAACCATTAGCAATCTTTATTATCTAAGTTATTTCTGCAAAGCATCTTATAAAATCAAACTGCAATTTCTGGAATGTCTCCAACCTTGAATGTTAGTCATCTCTGAGATATGAATGCACAACTTGCAACACTCCTCCCTTGGGGATACTAACAAAGGGACACCACTCCAGGGCTGGTAGAACATGCTGCTAGACTGTGGCGCCTAGACTGGATTCTCATAGCTGAGGCCGGCAAAGTCAGCTCTTCTTGATTTCCCAAGTTACATGCTGCAGTTCAAAATAGAGCCTTGCATGTGGAAATGGTGCTATAGGAAAATGCAAACCAAGTTCTATACTTACAAGCTTTTGGATCCAAATCGCTTATAATACAGGGACTACCTCTGTGATGATGACTTTCACTCTGAGTTGGGCAGTTGAAAGTTGCTTGCATTTGCTTTTTTAAATGATTTTTCCCAGATTCCTCTTATGCTTTTAATCAAGAAGGCTTTTATCCATTGGTGTAGTATTTATTTTAAGAACAAAGGTATTGTTCCTTGCCAGTGTAGTATATTAAATAAAGAAGCCATTAAAATAAAGAAGACTATGGACCCTAGGTAAAGGCCTATGTAACTAGAATGAGTGAATGGCCCACATTTCCTGATCAAGTTCGTCATCTCACAAAGAGAAAGTTAAAAGCAAAAGAGAGGCTGTCTCAGACCAAGTCCTTACAGGCATTTTTTTTTTCAATCAGCCAATGAGAATCCAGAAGGTTGGGTGTTTGTACATGAAAAGTGATTGCAATTCACCATAAGGATCCTTAAAACTTGCTGGATTCATCTTTAAAACGGATTACCAGAGATTGCACCAACCCAACTAATTGGCCCAAAGAGCTTGCCCAAGAAGGTGTACAATATGCATCTCGGGATTTAGTCGCTCTACAAACTAAGTAGGCTAATTTGAACAATGGCTGCTAAACTACTTGCTAAAATGAATTTCCCTTTGATAAATCATGAGGGAAGGAGTGAAATGTTATACTTGGTCCATCTATATTATTTTTTTAACCACTTTTAAGTGTATAGCACGGTGGCATTAAGTACATTCACACTATTGAACAACCATCACCACCATCCATCTTCACTCAAGCTATCTACCTTTATCTGCTGTGAAAAATCAGCCTTTGAGTGCTTTGTTATGAGGTATTAATTTCAGGTATTTAGGCACTATATTGTGACACAGAAATAAATAACTTAGTTATACTAGACTCTGAACCAGTCCATCCTCTTATTATGTATTATGCTTGTTCTGTGAAGTCTTATCTCCTCTTTCATTAGAAGAACAAACATATTCTCCCTTTCCCCAAGAAGATACAGGGGTAACGCCAGACAAAATAATAATTTTAAAGATAATGAGTGCTTGGATGTGTTAGCCCTTTGTTACATATTTTACATGTGTCAACTCACTAAGATTGGCAACATCTAATCATCCCTATTTTTAAGGGATGGTTCATTATCCCCATTTTACATGTGAAGGAAACTGAGGTACCAACGTTAGAGTGTCAAGCCCCACAGCTAGCAAACTCTCCGACTCCTGAGACCAACGATCTAATATGAAATGGCCCACAAGGTGAGTCCCTGCGGCACTAGCACCCCCAGGGCAGTGGTGGGAAATGCAAATCCCCAGGCCCCACCCCGAATCTGCTGAATTGGAAACCTAGGGTGGAAGGCGCAGCAGCCAGCGGAGCTCTGACCAGCCCTCCAGCTGACCTTGGGGCTCACTGGAGTGTAATGACCATGGCCCTAACCATTACCTCACCGCATTTCCCTTTTTTTTGTCAAGCTTCTTTCTTCATCCGCCAAGTCCCAGAATATGTTGTAGTCACACAAAGTTTCCATTTTCGTGCCCCACCTTAGCCTAGCCTCCCAGAAGTTGCCCCATTCTTCAAACTGACTTCTCTCCTTCCTCTTTTCTAGTCTTTCTTCCACCATTAAAGACTCCTCTCTACTGCCACGGGTCTGCTATTATTTAATAGAAGAGAGATCCTGATGAACAAATCCCGCTAGGCTTTGGTCCACGCCTTCATTCAGTGAACACTCACAGAGCCCCATAATAATTTAGGTGTCTTCAGGAATACACTCATAAATAAAAGACAAAGACACATGGCCTCTTGCAAGTTCTCATACATTATTAAGAATGCAGATATTTGGGTCCTCTGCCAGAAATTTGGATTTCCTAAGTTTAAAGTAGGACTCTGGAAACTTCATTTTATCAAGCATTCCAGGTGACTGACTTCTGAATCAGGTGATCTGTACATGCCGAAAACATACTTCGAAATAGTTTAGGCAAACACAGTTCACCCGGTTTTTCTATTTTTTAATTTGCTTGTTTTCTTCCCATGGTGAGGTCTTTTGGGAAAGGGGTAGGACATGAAAAAGGAAAGGAAAAACTTGAGACAACTGAAGCAGAACTTTTCCAAGAAGGGAAACTTTCTAGGGTCTCCTAGAACCAGTTCTGCAGGGCAGATCTTGCTTAGCTTGAACCCTGGCTGATGAGATTTAAAGGTGAAAATAAATACCACCAGGGCCAAAGAGTCAAAGTGGCCTCATAGTCCCTGTTCCACCATCCAGGCCTCGTTGTTGGCTAGAAGCATGTGGCCTGCCAAGTCCTGACATTCTTTTCAGATTATTTCAAAGACAACACCTTTAATGCTGAGGGATAGTTTGGCATCACTTTTAAGTCATTTTGATGTCCCCCCCTTTCCTAATAAGAACAAGACCAGTTTGTTTAACATTTCCTCATACTGTGGATTTTTTCATGAGGCCTCACCCACTCCCAGACAATGACAGCATCCTCCCCATGGGTTGGTGACCAGTGCCATATCACAAAGGTACAATGAGCATTCTGCACAGTGGTACTGTCACCGCCTTCTCTTTGTTTCAACTCCTTCTGCTAAGATAACCTAAAACACAGGGAAACTGGTCAATGGTCAGATTATTTCAACTTTTTCTCCCTTTTCCAATATGCTTCCCAAATTTTTGCCCTATGTCAACTACTGTTCCATTATTCTATTTAGAAGATAATGTAGACTCATTTTGTATCCAGAATGATTATCTGGCACAATACAGTCCACAGGGGAAGTTGCCATGGGAGTGGCAAGGGCAGGCCCGGCTCTATCCCAGCCCCTGCCATCCTGACTGTAAGTCAAAGGACAAAGGAAGTCAGCAACCTGAGCTGGAAGTAAGGAATTGGGTTCTTATTCACAATTTAGAAGACCAAACATTTGTTATTCTTAAAACAGTAGGTGCCAACTCTAGAGGTTCTATCAAGGCACAGAGGAGGCAGTGAGAAGCTTCTGAGATAGATGGCATGGGGTTGCTAATCGAATTTCAGCAACCTGGGCCATTTCCCTCAATTCTAAATAGTATCCTAAAAAAGAGATTCTCAGCCAGACAGATTTTGTCCCCCAGTGGACAACTGGCAATGTCTGACCCTGGTCATGGCACAGCACCATGTGTAGAGAAGCTGCTGAATAAATATTTATTGAGGGATAAGGGACTGAATGGTATCAAGGGATATTTTGTGGGAGAA
The DNA here is from genome assembly GCA_032199065.1 of Smutsia gigantea. Classification (NCBI taxonomy): domain Eukaryota; kingdom Metazoa; phylum Chordata; class Mammalia; order Pholidota; family Manidae; genus Smutsia; species Smutsia gigantea. The sequence goes on from JAVSCE010016588.1 coordinate 11,656, forward strand.
CATGGTTGTCCTTGTTGTAAACCTCCAAGATTGGAAGTGATATCCCCAGACACTCCCTAAATAACCATTATGGTTGCCTATAAAATATATTTATGTTTCATCTGATTTATTTTACACTTACATTTTCATTCTGCCTATTACCTCTTGGGATTAGATTTCCCATAAGCTTACTACATATTATATAACGTAGAAATGCCTGTTACTTATTCTAATGATTTCTCTTTCAAACTTTAAAGTTTAAACTAGTCCATGTGTCGTGGGATCTTGTGAATGGCTTCCACACTTCTGTGTTCTTTCATATACCTTTTAAGATTTGTCTCTTTGGAATGAAAGAGTTTTAATTTTCTTGGTTTGTCCTCATGTAGCATTCATTCACCCACTCTTACAGGTCAGAATGGCTCACTCTCCTCCTTCCTGGTACCCAGAAGGCCCAGCAGAGGAAAGAGCGCTCTGGCATGTCCCTGAGGACATCTGGTGCAAAGCCTCCCTTTTATCCTGAGATGGGCCGTGCATCTTGCCCTGTCAGCAGGCTGTGAGCAAGCCTACAGTCCTGTCGGTGCAAGCTTTGGTTTTATATAACCCCACCTTGGAACTCATTTCTTCCCAGTGGTCAGCTCAGCAGTTAGACTTTAGCCGTCAAGGTAGCCAAAAGCAGCGGCAAACTGCAACGTGCAGGTGTCCCATCGCGTGGGCACTGCCTCTCTCTTGCTCCCTGGGCAGTGCGCAGTGCCATGACTTCTCTGGAAAGCAGAGTGAGTGGATCTCTGGCTCCTGTATTTCAGTCTGGGTGAGCGTTTCACCTGTTGCACACTCCTATGATTTCCTTGCAAGCAGTATTTCAGAAGGATGAATTGTTTTGGAAAACTGAAGCAGCTGTGCCCGCTAGCCCTTCTTCATGCCCTCTCCCCTGGGACACAGGAAGTCAGAGTACTTGTTTGTTCATTCAGCAGGCACCCGGCATGCCCAAACACTTGCTGGGTACCCCAGATCCGCCGATGAAGAAGACAGCAAAATGGAATTTGTGTTCTAAAGCAGATGCACCAAAAATGGGGAAAAAGTAAGTAAATAAACAGAGATAATTCAAATTATAATAAATGCTGTACAGAAAACCAAAAAGGGGCAGAAATACAGAACAACAGGAAAGAAGCCTCTTTAGAAGGGATGATCAGTAAGGCTGTCATTTAAGTTGAGATCTAAGAATTAAGCAGGAGCCAACCAGACGACACGTTAGAGAAACAGTATGATAAAGAGCGCTACGCAAGAAAGACCTTGCCTCCTTTGGGGAAGTAAGTGCTCCACACTCGGCTGGAGGGTAGTAAGCAAGGGCAGAGGGGGGCCTGAGAAACAGAAGGAGCAGCATATGCAGGACTTACAGGCTTGGGTAAGGAGGCAGATTGTATTTCACATGCAACAGGAGGCCGCTTAAGATTTTAAGCAGGGCTATGATGTGAACAATTTTTTGTAGTAGGAAGGTGACTTTTGCCGCTGTTCTCAGCAATGTGCTAAAAGGGAGATGGGTCGCATGGCTGCTGCAGTGGTTTAGGATAGAGGGACGCTGACTGGGGCCCAGGTAGGGACCAGACAGGGGATTCCAGCTATGTCTGAGAGACGGAATTGAGAAAATGACCCAACAGACATAGAGGGTCAGAGAGTTAAACAACTCCTCTGCTGTTGGGGCTCCAAGCCCCCTCCACACTCTGGCGTCCAGTCACTATCATTTCAGTGTTAAATACTCAGTGGCTTGGCATTCATTATCTTCCCAAGCTCTCTGGTTTTACTTGTCCTTCAGCTTCAGGCCTACATTCCACAGATATTCCTGGCTGTCCTGTTCCTGCTTGCATTCTGAAATGGTGCCTGTGGAAAGCACTAAATTGTTCCATCCAGGTCACACGTGAAGCAGGCATATTTTCCACAGAGTGGAAGGTGCACCTTTGCAAATCTCTGCTTGTGTGCCTTACAGCACCCAGAAGGCACATAGAAATAAATATCTATGGTTCAATATCTTCAAAGTTAAAAGAATGTGTTTCATTTCTGACTTCTACAAATGCCTAAGATGTTCAAGCCAACGTGATTTCAAGACCTTCTAAGACTTGGAGTTATATGAAAGTCTGTGTACCCAGATGTGACCTAAGAACCTTCTCCAGAGATCCCACTGCAGAGCTTCTGAATTTCTGCCTGTGGAACCTAGGGCTTTAGTGCTCCCCAATGACTGCTATGCACAGTAGTGTTTGAGAACCAAAGCCCTAGGAGCTGCAAATACCTTCTCCTAATAAAAACAATGTGCTATTCTAAATTGGTTAATTTAGAAAATTAGTAGAGTTCAGAAAGAAAAAAAAAGTTTCCCGAAACTTACTGTTTTTGCTTATTTTTTAATTGTTCAAAGTGCTATGTGGTTTACGTACTCTCACAGGTTTGTGTTATTTCCATTTTCTGTGTGAATGGACTTGGATAGGTAGAGAAATACCATTTCTCAAGGTCAGAGAGTCAGCAAGTGTCAGGGCTTCCTGACAGAATTCAAACTCAGGACTTCCTGGCTTCAAAGCCGCTCTCCCTCACTGTCCATCCTCACAAGTCTTTAGGATGCCTTTCTTCTTACACTAAACCAGAGCCCATGGCTTCTGGGACACCTTCGTTCATGTCTTCCAGTGGTCCAAGAGATTATGGTGCCATTCATGCACCACATTTCCTGCCCAGCAGAAGCAAGGGGAAATTAGTGGGGTATGTATGTAAAATGCACAGAGTTCCAAAGAATCATACTGTATCTCCAAGAACACTTCACCACTCTCCATCACAACACACCTACCTGCTCAGTCTGCATATTCTTTCTCGGGCGGGCAGTTATACAGGTCCCTTCCCTCTCACTGCCAGACTCTCTACTGGTATCACTCCAGGAAAATGAGAAGAGGAACTGGGAGCAGAGCCACCAGCCTCCCAGCTTCAAAAAGGAAGGCAGGCACCTTTGTGGTAGGAAGCAGCTACCTGCTCAGTGCCGGAGGAGGAAAATAAGGGGCTTCCTAGCTCAGATGCCCAGGACTGACAGAGTGAGATTAGACTTATTAGCAAAGTATATTCAACAGAAAGAGCACCAGTAGGAAGCCATCAGTTGGATACTGAAAGCACGTTTACACATCTAAATGGTAGACGGATGATAAATCAAAGGCTTTTAACATACAGTGTGAATCCCAGATTGTTAGTCGTCCCATGTAACACCCACACTAGCAGCAGCTATAGCACTGCGGAGTGACAGAGTGAGGAAAGCTGCTCTAGAAGTAATGCTACTAAGCTTTTTAGGGTCTTGCACAGTGTAGTATGGGTCGAACTAGGGAATCATTTCTGATAGCACCTTTGGTGATGAGTCTGTGTGCAGTACACAGATACACCAGAAGGAAGAAAAGGCAGATAGAACTGTGTGGTATCTATGTGCCAAATCCTATGATGAGTGCTTTCAGTAGTTTATTTTTTCCAACTCCAGGAGAGATGCTATTGTTATCACCATTTTACGAGTGACAAAATTAAAGCTCAGCTGAGTCAAACAACTCACCCAAAGATGGTAAGAAAGCAGGAGAGTTATGACTCAAATCTGGGAGGCTCTGACTCCCAAAAGTTAATTCTTAAGTAATGCACTTTACTTTCTCACTTAGCTATCAAAGGCAGAGAAGTAATCATTTAACACAATTTATAGAAAAATGTCATCACTAGAGAGACTGTATTGTTACCTTTCAAAAAGCCTACCCGTATTCTGCCAGATAAGAAAAATAGCTGCTCCTGTTTCCTGCTGAAGCTGGTCAGATGCAAGTTAGTCTCAAACAATGGTTTGAGGTCCACATACTTACCCTAATCACATGGACCCATTGACCCATGTGATTTGCTGCATGAAAAGCAGAATATAAAACAGAATGTAATACTCATGAGGGTGGCAATCTTTGTTTTATTCCCCAATATATCCTAAGTGCCTGTAACAGTGCTTGGTATATAGCTGGCACTCAAAAAATACATGTGAAATGAATGAATGACCTAATTTTTGAATAGTCAATGGCACAACCTTCCTTAATATCACAATACAGGACATGGTAACCTTAGCTATTGGTCAATGTTTATTCCTTAATATATTAAGTAGCTTCCAAGGTGGCCCCCAACACCACCTACCTCTCACATCCTTGAGTGGTCCTTTCCCACACTGTATCAGCGTTTGCCTATGTGGCCAATAAAATATGGCAGGAACACAGGTGTGTCTCTTCTGAGATTAAGTTGCAAAGGACTATGGCTTCTGTAGTGGTTCTGTCTTTTGGATCACTGCCTTGTGGGGAAGCCAGCTGCTGTGACTAGAGAACATGCAGGCAGCCTAAGGAGAGGCTAAAGTGACATGGAACTAAGGCCTCTGGCCAACAGCCAGCAAGGAACTGAAACCTATTAGCAACCAGGTAGTGAGTTCGGAAGCAGATCCCCCATCCTCCATTGGCCTTGAGGTGACTGCAGCAGCCTCATGAGAGGCCCTGAACTAGCACTCCCAAATTCCTGACCCTTAAAACCTGTGTGAGATAATGAATGTGTACTGTTTTCAGCTTCTAAGTTTTGGGGTAGCATGTTATACATCAATACATAATGAATACAATTAACTAATCTTGTCATCTTATTAACACGGCAGCTGGAAATAAACTTTTGAACAAAAAAAATGTTAAAATTTTTACAGAGAATTCTCAGATTTCATCTACCTCCTCAAAGTTTTAAAAACATAAATATGTGTTCTTCTTTGCTCCTCACGGAACAGCTATGCACACAGGTGGCTACAGGGAGGCACAGACGCGGCATTACGGCTGTGTTTATTCTGAAGGAGGTCCAGGTTAGACGGCAGTACCCACCTCCCCAAGGGAAGAAAAAAATATTCTTTGGAACTTTAAGGAAAAATTCTGCTTCACATTAAACTAATTTTGATTCTGTTTTAATTTTTTAGGGACCTACATTCAATAGTAGAAGAAAAATGCCCATGAAACAAATATTTTCAGACTGTAACAAGGACCATGAAGTCAATGAGCATATCACATGTGTGAGCACACACAGAATCAGCTTGCCATGAGGGTATAGCATTTCTTGAACCCTCTTGCAGCAGAGGGCAAATGTGCTTCAGGGATTGGCTGTATTGATGAGGCAGAGAGAATAAATAGATCTTGGAGTGACTACAGAGGTCATGGGCCCAGTGGGCAGCCCCGTGCTGTGGAAGCACCTTGGCCTAGAAATCTGGCTGAATGAGAGTGCATCTTTCCACACAGATCCTGTTCCAAGGCACCCCTCCTCAGGGCTGCTTTTACCCCTCAGGCTGCCTTTGGGTGTTCCTAGGTGTTCCTCTTCACCCCCCAGGCAGAGAAACTCAGTTGAGATTTTTCTGAATGCGGCAAAGTACCTAGCGTGGTACCTCACTCTGAAAGTCGCGCAAGACACAGTAATCAGTGAGATTCACCAGCTCATTCTGCGGAAGCTGCAGAGAGCTTTCCAGGATGGCCAGGGAGAAAAGAGACAAGCAAACCAGGTAAGACTGTTTCACAGCAATGACGCTTTTTCCACTAAAGGGGTTAAAATAAAGTTATGAAATACTTGCAGCTCAACAAGGAGGAAATGGAATGAAGCAGACTTAAGTCCCTGTTAAACTGATTGACTGAAGTCACCTGTCAGTGCCCCAGGGCAAACTTAACAATGAAGTCCAATCAAGGGTCTGATGACAGACACACCGCAGGCTGGGAGAAGGGACTATTATGAAAGGGTATATGTAGGGTATCAGCACAGACCCAGACCAGCTCTGTTCAGCTGACTGAGAACCACATTTTACTGGCTCTGGAAATGACTCTGTAGACTGTCCAGTCCCATCACTGGGTAGATGTACTGACAGGAGCAGAGTGGACGATTCCCATTGTGGGGTTTGTTGTGTTTCTCACCTCTCGCTCCCCACCTTCTTCTGTCATGGAGACATTATCTTGTGAATTTCTGGACTTATGCAGAGTGATGAAGTGACAGACCTTCAATTCATTACTTTAAGAAGATGGAGACAGGAGGAGTTTGTTAGGAGGGTGTGTGTGAGTGTGTGCATGCCCTGAAGATCAGTTAGCAGCATCTGCAGCAAATGAATGCCCACCAGAAACAAAATGTGTTGTTTCTGAACCGCTGGGAAAGGAGAGTGATTTAAAAGCCAGAACAGGAAGCATGGCAATAAGACAACATGGCAATAAGCATGACAAGGACCAAGAAAGCCAAAGTTTTCAGAGCACAGCCATTCGGGGAAGAGGGCAAGAACACGTGGAAGCCATGTGTGCACAGCATAGGTGCACTTCTGCCTGGGGGGTGAAGAGGAACACCTAGGAACACCCAAAGGCAGCCTGAGGGGTAAAAGCAGCCCTGAGGAGGGGTGCCTTGGAACAGGATCTGTGTGGAAAGATGCACTCTCATTCAGCCAGATTTCTAGGCCAAGGTGCTTCCACAGCACGGGGCTGCCCACTGGGCCCATGACCTCTGTAGTCACTCCAAGATCTATTTATTCTCTCTGCCTCATCAATACAGCCAATCCCTGAAGCACATTTGCCCTCTGCTGCAAGAGGGTTCAAGAAATGCTATACCCTCATGGCAAGCTGATATTTCTCTTGTGATGGAGTATAAGAGTTTGCCTAACATTACTTTTAGAATCTCAAATCACAAGAGGAAGATGTCAAAGTTCAACCTCTCCTCTTGAACATTTAAATTCCTGACGCTCCTGCTTTAGGGCTGTAAGTCACAATCTCCTCAAAAGATTAATGTATTGTGTTACACTTGCCTAAATTCCTTTTAGAGATAAAAGAAATAGACATTTGTGATACTCTTTCCTTCACCAAATTTCTGGATAGGTCCTCAGACACCAATGATACATCTGCACATGCAAGCTGACAAGAGTTTGGGATATTTATGTTCTCCTGATGGGACTAGTAAAGCTCCAGAATTTATACTGTGTGAGAAATATGCCTACAGAACCATTTTATTCTAAATATAGAAGATTTTCAGGGCATAAACAATTTATTCAGTGTACTAGACTGCCTTTCTTTCAGCTTCTCTGGTCAGTCATGTAAATATGTGTAGCAGCCATCATTCCCTCCGTGCATGTTTGATGGGCATGTGTCAAAGTAAAATAACCTAGCAGTTCCATTTCTTCCTCCCCTCAAATTATAAATATGACTGGACCATTAAATTAAGCAACTAAACACCAAATTTTCTTTTTTTAGATCATGCATAGTTTTGAGTTAGATGAGTGGAAAAATAATCCTGAAATCTGAGCTTTTTTTTTTTTATAACAACTTTTAACAGTTAAACTGCTTTTGGTAAATATGAGTAAAGTAAGTGAGCTCCCAGTCACAGCATATGTTTACAACTAAGTTAAAGTCTCTCAAAAATAGGGTGTTTGATGGTCCACTGCCAAAATATGAACTCTAGCAGCCTGGCACGCACGGCTAATAATAAAGAGTCAGTGTTGCTATGAAAATCCCTGAGATGAAGCTCCGATTCAGCTTTATCCTTTACACCACGAAGTTCCCCACAATGACATGGAGGCATGAATTTGGAGTCAGAGATCAAGGTGGGAGGGTAGGGAGCTCCAAAGTGGTAGGAAGGCACTTAAAAACAGAGTAAAAAGTTGCTGGACTGGGCTCAAAACTAAGATGCAAAATGGAATGGAAAGATCTCAGCTGCTACCTGAGGAGTGCTTGCCTTTTAGAAAAGATGCTTAGATGACACAACAGGCAAGAAAAGCTCAAGGTAAAGGAGATATGCTGAGCATGAAGAAAGCTGTATGCACTTTCTGTTCAGATTCCTGAAACTAGAACGAATAGATGCACAAGGGAAGGAAATGCTCAGATCTACTAGAACTGGCTGATGGGTGTAGAGTGAACAATCACATGGAGCCGTAGTTTCCGTGGATTCTTCTTCGCACCACCACAGGCTTCACCTTCAGCTTCATTAGCCCTTGAATCCTTGGAGAATCTGACAAAACTGAAATGTGCCCACACTGAAAATGCATATGTGCCATCGCACAAAATTTTGCATTTGATTCAGAGAGTTCACAAATTCAACATGCTCTGTCACTTATCTTATAGGTTTAAAGGAAGCTAATGATAAGAAAAAAGCATTTTCCAAGAGACCATGGAACTTACCTTATTCAACACTTCATATCTGGTGCTTAAAGTAAGGCTTGGACATAACAGCTCAATACATATTTGCTAAACATTTTTCAAATGGCAGCTATAGCAGGATTTGATTCCCAAAGAAAAGTTCTAGTGATCTCACATTTAGGGCCTCATTTGCCCATTTCTACATTGTTTCTGTCTCTGCTGCTACCAAAAATGGAATTCTTTCAGAATACTGATTGTGAGTAATGGTATCTTCAGAAATGGTATCTCCATTTCCACATAAGAAAGATTTGGGAATATCTAGTTGCAAGTCAAGGAGGGACTGAAGCTGGGTTGGCTCTGAACCTTATAAAATGCTGAAAAAACCCTCAGTCACCTCATCTGAACTCTCAGAGAGAAGAGAGGTTATAATGCTTTCAAGGAACTTACCTATCTTCAAGGCACTTACAATTAACTTATTTAAACCTAATTTTTCTCTACAAATGGATGCAAGGCCCATTTATAGTGTAATCAGGTCATGACATTCCTCCACAGGAACTGTTAACATTTCAACAGGAATCTATATTCGAGATCCTCTAGGTTTAGATTCCTGAATCATAAAGAATCCATCCTACAGACTTGTCAGCTATGCTGCCTTCTCTCAGACCAGGGCAGGTATCAATAATGAACCACCATGGCCCTCTTTCCCACTGAGCTTGGATATCGCCTGAAAGTCTTCTACACAGACCTCCAGGTGGCTACTACCAACCTACCTTGGCATGCAAGTTGAAACATATTTGTCACTCACAAATCCCACATGTTCAAGCACTTTCTAAGTCTTAAAAAACAGGAGATTGGCAACTATCTCAAAGAGTAATCTGTGGCCCCTAAGGCATTCATTCTGAATTTCATTTGCACTTTAGATGATGAGTTAGTACCAATCCTTACTGACTTTCAAATGTCTTTCTGCACCTGGCTTCCAAACTCAGGCCTGCATCATGTGTGGGCTGGAGTCTGATATTAACTGTGTAATTACCTTCTTCCTATATGCAGAAGAAAACCATGACTTAGACATATGGGCAGCAGCATCACCTGCTCTGTTCAAATCTGACTCTACCACTTATGGCTAAGTGACCTGGGCCTGTTCCTTGGCCTCATGCCTCAACTGCCTCACCTGTCAAATGGAAGCAAGACTGTACCTACTTGATCATGTGATTGTGAAGATACATGAGTTAATATTCTAAAAATACTTTGAAGAGTGCCTAACATGTTAAACACTTACCAAATGTGATTTTAAAAAATGTATGCTGAACCAAAAGGATGCCTTGAAGATCAGTGTTTCACATTTGATACATGGTACATTTAGTCACAGAAATAGAAAGGTTGGGGTCCTTTAAAAATGCATGTTTGCCACAGTTTAACTTCAACAAACATTTACCAAATGCTTACTTACTAGGTGTCTGACATTATTGTCGGCCCTTGAAATTCAATGATAAGTAGGGCATATCTCCACCTTGAAACAAAACCCCATCAATGATCAACTCCTGCATTTTCTGCAAGTAATGAGAAAACACCCAGCAGCATAAAAAACATATTCAACTTGAATCTAAATGGATCCAAAATCACTTCTCAGCAAAGGGCTGCAGGTCTCCCTCCCTTAAGTTCCATCTAAGATACTCTTTCCTAAATAAGCAACAGCATGGAGAAAAACAGACTAATCATTTCAGAGATGAATCTGCCTCTTCGATTCAAAATCAAGTTTCTATACATAACAACATTGTAGCCTTCTCTCCCCAGATCTTTGAGTCAACCCACTGGACTCACAAGACTAGCAAAGTGTGAGCTTTTATAAATTAAAAATGTTTTCTCACCTCACCTTGTATTCTTACAAATTAGTGAATTTTAAAGGGAAACAAAAAACACAAGACTTTTTTCCAGCAGCCCTTATTCTAGATTTGACTCCTGGAATACATGGGTGTCTGACATCCTCATTCCATTCATGAGTGCCATTCTTTCTAGGAGAGTCATTGCTTCGAATTATGTGTGGGTGTGTTTCTGGGAGCTCAAGACATTCAAAATCCTCATCTTGGATGCAAATTCAGTGATGCATTTGAGGCCCAGCTCCTCAACTTTGCCAGCTGTGTACTCTGCATGGACACAGGGTTCAGAAGGGTGGGTTACAACTCACCAGTGCAGTTAGGAGAGGCCAGTTTGAATCCCTTACCAGTCTCAAAAATGGGTGCAATAATACCCCAGAGGACAAACTGAGCTATGTGTGTGTACACACTTCATAAACTGCAAATTTGCGATTCAAAAGTAAGATATAATTAGCATTTCTCAACTTCTCTGAGTCTGTTTCCCATATGTAAAATTAAAAAAAGCTACACTTGTCTTATTTATAGCACAGGGTTTCTGTGAGGACTACATGGGTCATGGACACGTTAAAATTATATTAATTATGACTAGTGTAAATGCCAGTTACTGCTTCTGTCTGCCTCCTGAGAGCGCACCGCCTCCACCTCCTTTTGCTAATTTCTTAAGTGTACAGAGATGCAACATTCTTCCTTTCCTCAAAAAGTGCCTTTCGGCAGTTTCTTTCTAATTCTCAAATCTCAATGACTTCTAACAAAATGATCACAATAGTTCCACGGCACAGAGGATGCCTACCTGGCCACCCTTCTCCTTGGAAGCAGGAGAGCCAGTACTCGGCCAGACGGGCCAAAGCTGCACACAGCCTGTGCCAGAAGACCACTGTGCAGGCACGCCCCTGCACACAGCTGGCCGGGCCCCGTAAAGGAACCCACCTTCTAGTTTTGAGGGGAGCCATTTGCTTACGGTTACCATGTTCCCCTTCCCAGAGTGTTTCCCGGATTTGCTGGCTTTTAATGAACCCAAATCAATCTCCAATCAGTCATACTCAGGAACAAAGTCCTGTACATTGAACCAAGCATATAATAGGCACTCAGAATATGTAAATTGTATTTCATTATTCTTTTCCTTGCACTAATGTTTTCTACTAATGGGACACTGGGCTTTAGAATTTCAATCTGGGAAAAATTCTTAAGAGATCATCATGCCCCTGGATCTTTCAATGGTGGTAGCACTGGAACCATGTTTCTAATCACACTAAAACATATATAAATTATATAAACACTAGTTTTTAATCATAGTGAGGCATATTATAGACATGCCTTATTTTGAAAATTAAATATAGATATGCCAGGCGCTGGGGATACGTCTGATGGACAAGACTGACAAGGTCCCTGGACTCAGGGAGCTTACATTCTGGCGGGGAAAGAAGGAATGCACACATACATAAGCAGTCAACATAAATTCAGATAGCATAAAAATTATAAAGGCAAAAAACCCTCTGTAATGGTATAAAGCTACAGGGGAAGAGGAGCAATAGAGCTCAGTCATATGCGGACAGTTAGTTGGGGCGGCCAGGAAGTTCTCTCCAAAAATGATACTTAAAGTCAAATTCTGTATGACAGGAATAATCGAGCCAGGCAAAGTGCTGAGGAATCCAACCCTTTTGGGGAAACAAGGAAGCAAAGAGGAGTGACTGGCCCTAAGGTCACCCTGTTAGCAGTAAAGCTTGGACCAGATGAAGGTCTCCTGTTACTCTATACTTAGTGTTGTGATAGCACATTGTTTCCTAGTTTCTGCAATTTGGCATACTCTTGTTTTCTGGAGCAATTTCCTTTAAAACTGATAATTTTTCATGTATTTCCTCATTCTGTTTTTTCTGTAAAGTTACCCATGTAGCTAACTTGTGTCTATATATATACTAAAAGTGATCATCGTAAACAAAGGCTGAATGCATATGTGTTTTGTGAGTGTGTGGGGGTGTGGTGAGTGTATGTGAGATGTGTGTGTGTGTGTGAGATGGGGATTTGGGGGTACATTTTCGAAGAAAAAGTAAGACTCAATCTATTGGAAAAGAAAGGAAAGGCCTGACTTCCTTTTTCTTTATATTTTTAAAACGCAAAGCCATGTTGTATAGCATAATGCCAAGACATTTTCATCTAAAAATCAAAAAAATCTTAACACAAGAAGCTAGAGAACTTAGAAATTACTAGGAAAAACTGTCACCATTTCTTTGGCTCTAATCTAACAGACAACAAAGCTGAGTGTGTCTACCCTTTGAAACCAAATAAAACTACAAGCACAAGCAAACCCTTTTGGCTTCCTGCTAGTTACGATCTTGCTTTGTGAAAGAAAGTGTATCGGGCTGGCCTAGAGCCTAGGATGTAATCTATAGACTCTAGGATTCTAGGAGTCTAAAGATGCAATTTGAAGAGCTGTGCTTTAACTAAATCAAGAGATAGAGAGAGACAGGTTTGTACTATCAAAGAAATTCTCTAGGTTTAATATCTGGTTTGGTAAGTTTTCCTTTGTTGATTTATTTGGAGCAGATCCTGTGCATTTCTTTTTTGCAGTTCTAGTAAATCCCTAAACAGATCTGAGTTTTAAGGGTTTAGGATTGCCCTTGGGAAATAGGTGATTATACTCTCTGTTTAGGGTTTTAGTGATAAGGGAAAAAAAAAAAAAGAAGCAGAGGATTGAATCCCCTCCCCCAAGCCAATTTCTCAGTGACTCTCTTGTTGCTCTTTAAAGAAAAAACATATTTAAAAAATGAAGTGATGAAACATATAAAATCCCATCCATTAATCTGCACTTTTCAATTGTTATGTACATATGAAAGACAGACAGAGAAAAACACATGGAGACCCATGTACACAGCTGAAACATTTGTCAATTCCTGAGGAAGGCAGGCTATACAAGAATATTTCTCTTTTCCTTTTGCATTTTATATTTCATGTAATATTTCACAGGAGTACTTAGCTGGGAATCATCTTTACCCACAAAAAGGTTGCAAATGTAGTTGGGAGGATATGGAAGAAAAAAATCAGTGTTTCCTCTAAAAATAAATTTAATGAATCAAACTCTAGGCCTGTAACTGTGATTCTCATACTGGAACCCTCAACCCCCCAAAATAGAATCAGATACAGAGTGATCAGTTCATTACTTCTGGGAAGGGTGTTAAGCAATTAATATGGCTGTGCGCTCTTCCTTCACTACAGCTGGACCTTGTTCCCAAGATTACTTCAAACCTCCTCACTAGTACTTCCTTTCAAAAACAAAACATTCCTGCCCTTGTCATCTCTCCTTTCAATTCTTCCTAACAGATATACTTAAGGAGAGACTGAAATTTGAAAAACTAAAGAGAAATATCAGGGAGTTTATTCAAAGTGTACCAACCCAAAAGGGGCCTCAGAAGGGATCCAAGCCACTTATCACATGCTTATTGTTTTTCTAAGAAGGAAGGGAGGTAAAAGGATTTGATTAAGTTGTCCTACTAGTTAGTATCAGTGGGGGCATAAGAACTTCAACACCCAATTCCCAGGCCAGTATTCTCTTACTATATCACTCATAAGCATAGTAAGTATAATATAGTATCACTATACCACTTCCTCTTTATTCATTTATTGTGAAGTATCAGATAGAAAAAAAGGGTAAGTAATTTGCTACCAAAAAAGTAATAAGAGTTTATAAACGTCCTCTTCGAGACAGAATATGCTTACTTCTTTCCCTGGATGTCATACTAGCTAGCAAAGCCTTTTGTGACCTAGAAGATCGAATGCAATTACATTGCCCATATATATTTGCTATGCTGTTTGACTCTCCCAAGGGCAGCATAACAGTACAGGGGGAGTGACATCTTTATGAGGTTAACCCTTTTCTATTTTAAGGGTAGACTACCGAAGGCAGATGTGTTCCCTGGAGCGTAACAAGAATGCTGGAAATTTGGTAGTTAGGAGGAATGACAGCACCAGGCCATCATCCAAGAGGGAAAAAAATAAATTGTTCAGAGGAACAGTGAGCTGGGGAAGCCTATGAGAATGTTGATGCACGTGATGTGAAAGTGAGATGACAAAGGAAGCAGTGGCTTGAATTACAATAAAAAAAACAGAAGAGACAAAGGAGAAGCTAGAGAATCTAATGCTTGCAAAGTTCTACAATGTGCAAGACAAGATGCTAGGTTTTTTATGTGCTATCTCATTTAATTCTTGCAACCTTTTGAAATTGTTTCTATTACCATGAAAAGCAGAAATTGAGTCTCTTTTTTTAAGTCCTGGGGTAACACGCTTGAAGAGGTGGAACCATCCCCATGCTGAAGTATTCCTACTCTGACTTGGTTAACCTTTGCCACCCCAAATACTTAGTGGCTTAAATCAACGATATGGTATTTCCCATGATTCTCTAGTTTGGCTGTGCAGTTCCTCTGCCGATTTCACCTGGGCTCACTCGTGGCTACACTGAGTTGGAGGACTGGCTGGTCCAGGATGGCCTCACTCTCACGTTAGCAGTTGGTGCTGGTAAGAGGCAGGGACACCTTGCTTGGTTCTCTGATGTGGACAGTCATCCTCCACTTGACTAGACCAGCTTCTTTACATGGTAGTCTCAGTGTTCCAGGAGGACTTCTTTATTTTTTTTTAAACCACTTTACTGAGGTATGACTGACATATAAAAAGCTGTACATATTTAATATATACAACTCTATGAGTTTGGGGATAAGTATATATCCTTGAAACCATCATTACCATCAAGGCTATAAACATATCCATTGCTTCCTAAAGTTTTCTCCTGCCCTCTCTGTTATTATTATTTTATTTCTGTGTGTGTGTGTGTGTGGTAAGAACACTTACCTTAAGATTTACCCTCTTAACAAATTTTAAGTACAAGAGGACTTCTTAAAGCCCATTCTCAGAAGTGTCACAATGTAATTTCTATCACATGACACAAGTTAAAACAAGTCACAAGGCCATTCAAGAATCAAGGGGGAAAAGAACATCCCCTTCCTGATGGGAGCAGTGGTAATTCATACTGTTATGTCTGCATGTAATTCACCACTGCTCCCATCATGTGGGATGGAAGGAATTATTGTGACCATTTAAAACACAATCTACCACATCTCTGAGCTCCATGCTCTTTTTACTACCAAAACTTTATTGGAAGTTCCAAATCCTCCTTAACTGTTCTTTTTCTAGGTTTATATAAAGTCTTTAATAAAAGGACTCCTGGAATACATGGTAGAAAACTTGCCTCTACTGCAATGGGATCTTGGAGTCGTTTCTTTGGAAAGAGCTTTAACATTTTTGCCCATGAGAAAAGGGTTTGGTCTGTTTTTTCTCTTAAGGGTTCATGGAACTCTAAAAATTGATAGAATAGTGTCCTATTTTTAGATCGATATAAACTAGTCCTCTTGGGGGATGGGCAGGATGGAGATGAGAGAAGGCTGTAAATCAGCTGGCTTCTATTTTGCGACATATTTTCTTTCATTGCTGTGGACACAGAATTTGGGAGGCAGTGAGCAAAAGAAACTCCTTTCAATGGGTGGTTGAAATCCACCACAATCTGGGTGATGCTCTGACCATTTCTATTTATCATAGGCTAAACCAGCATGGGTCCTCCAGCATTATACCAAGGATTAGAGAAAAAGTCCTTGCCCTAAGGGCTTCTAGACCTGATTAGACAAAACAATTCCCATACAACACACACTCACACCAGCTAAGCAGACAGTAGAGGTGAAAAGGCTCCTGAGCTGTCTCTTCCTGAGGGAAACACATAGCCAGGAGCTCTCAGACAGATATTGTTGCTTAGTCTATGGAAGATCAGGTTCCCAAGGAGAAAACTAATGTTTAATGTAGACAAAGACAGCTCACAGCCTCTCTCTGGGGGACTGAGTCTGAAAGCAGATCCACATGCAAAGAATCTAAGCAAGAAAAGGAAGCTCTTTGGTGTAATGGCTACAGGACTTGGGTGCAAATTTCACTGAACTATCACCTCTGCCCATTGTTTCTGTCAGGAGGACCACTGCTCCTTCCTGTTTACTGTAATGTCTGTACTTCACACTTTTTCAACATGTCTGTGAAACAACCAACTGGGATAATACCACTAGCCCATACTTATTGCTGTCTGAAATTACATGGTGCAGTGTGGCAATCAAATGTGCAAGCCTTAGCTGGTTTATCAAGTATCAGTCCACTTAGGTGAATAATAACAAAAAACTTAGTTTCTCAGCTGCTTAGCCAGAGAATGTTTTTATTTTACATAATCTAGACTCTGGAGACCTCCAGAAGTGAGCAACATACACTTCAAGTATAGCAATCCTCATTCCAAAGTCACAGCACAGTACAATTTGTATTCAATTAAGCTGCTTCTTTGCACCCTGGTTACCATGACTCTAAGAGATTATACTGAGTATCCAACAGACTCCTGGTAAGTTATTAGCAGTTGCAGCAAGCTTTTTCCTTAAGTAAATTTTCTGAAAAAAGAAAAAAAAAGAAAGAAAACAAAAAAAAACCAGACATGTAATTAACTTTCTATTCAAACCTTTCAGAACTACCTGAAAAAAACTTTGTTGTACAATGAAGAATTCAAGGGCTTGAATGTGGGTGAGAGTTATTAACGTGCTGGAGAAGATCCATAAATATAATGCAGCCATATTTTTGACAAAATGATAATTTTAAAAGACGGCAAAGTTAATGATTCCATAATAACATATGAACTTGCCTCAATGACTCAGGAAACAAGAACAGTGTTAAAAACAATACAGAACAAAAGAAACCCAACATAAGTTTGACTCTACATTTCATAAGGATATTATCCTTCATAAGGAGGAAGGGGTTTTAAATTTAAATGATGAGGGATAAATAAACTAACAAAAAATGTTGACTACATTCTTTGCTCTGAATTAGAACCAATAAATCCATCCTTGCCAAATACAATCCGCACTACAAGAAGACTATTCTTATGCTAATTATGTCACCTCTTCAGAGAAACATTGTGCTTTCCATTAAGCATTGTCATCACTAAAACTTGCTCTGAAGACTTGGCAACATTTTCCTCCTGTTTCTTACGGAAAGTCACACTTTGAGAGGTGTTGAGCAAAGATGAGGTTCCAGGCTAAGAACCACATCAAGGCATGAAATTTTCAGCATGTTCCAGGTCAGGGTTGGGAAAAGGGCAAACTCGGGTTGCCTGTTCATTTGCAGTTACTGTGGGTTAATTGACTCCTTAGCAACATGAGCCAGGGATCTGTCTTTCAAAAGCATAAATTTAAATCTCCACAACAGGGAACTTCAAATTCTTTGCAACTCTGTGACCAGATTCCCTTAATCATCCATCAGTCTGAATTAACGAGTCAGTTAAATTGGTAAATTTGAACTATTCACTTCTAATGATTCCAAATTAACTGATAGTCCAATTTTCTCATTTACTCACAAAGCCCACACAACTGAATAGAAACCCATACTCTATTCTAGAAGTAAGGAGTCAAATAAGCACTTACTCTTGTCAAGGTCTAGATTAGGAGTCCTAGAATTTCAGGAGTAGAAGAGACATTAATTGATCATATTCTCAAGAACAGAATTTAGCCGATCCCAAGGAAGTGTAAAGTCATTCCAGATGACATCTTCACTTAAAACTATTTGAGAAAGACTAGATAATATGATATCTTTCACTAACCATTTTAAGTAAATATTAAAGAAAAAAGCCATGCCCTTCCATAAAATGTCTCTGACACACTTCTGGATACAGAATCCTGGGCTGGGAAAACCATGAATCTGACTTGAGTATGTCACTTCTCACATAAATAATAAAAAGAGCTAAAACTTACTGTGCCTCTATTAGGTGCCAGGCAATTACCTCATTTCATCAACAACCCTGAGTAATTAGTTTTATTACTATCATTCCCTTTTACAGCTGAGGAAACTGAGGCAGGAGAGTTTGATTAACTTAAGAAGATACAGCTATTAAGTGGTAGACCTGTGATTTGAAACAGGGCCACCTCACTCCTGACCCCAAGCTCTTAACTGTTCTGCTGCCTTGCCTCCTTAAAAGAAGCCAACTTTAACACTTCTATTTCCATGATACAGAGAACAAACTCACCCACACCCTTTCAGGCTGCAATGCTAAAAGGGCAAAGGCTGTATCAAACTGGTCATCATTCCATGGCATGGAATTACTGCACAATGATTCTTTATTGACTCAATGGATAAGTTCTCCCAACTCTAAAAAGCACCCACGTCCACGATCTTGACATGAAACTTCAGAACCTTTGCTGAAACCATTAAGACCCATGGAAAGCACAGCACAGGTAAATGCCGTTAGTTGCCCATTTTCACAGCCCTTCCTTCGGTAGTTCGTTTATGGCAGGGCCCAACTCTTCAGCCTTCTTTAAGCCTTGTGAAGAAAACATGAACTTCTCTCTTCACCCCTTCTACAAAAAGTGGAACAGCTTTTATTCCTTTACATTTGTCCTTTAGATATGTGTAGGGAAAGAGTAGAAGTTGGCAACAATAGGGAGTTAGCCCCTGGCTGCGGTTAGCATCCCAGCAGCATGCCATGAATCGGAGGGGGGGGGAAGTGTTGGCTTTTCTCCTCTGCCATCTGTTCTATAGGGTACCTTCTCTGTGCACTGTGAACACTGACCACATTAGGGAAGACTGGTATATGACTGAGCCTCAGGGCAAGTAGAGACCTGTAACATATCTGCATTAAAAAGCAGGCAAGAACCTAAGTAAATCTCAAAGTCTATTTCATATCACAGCTTCTCATAAATTTCTTCTCACAGAATTTTTTTTAAAGAACTTTTGCAAGTTAGTAAACAAGCAAACTCATTTGTTGGGAAGATCAGTTTACACTTCAAGATAATAATGCACTTTTACCCACAGGGAAATGTTTATTTGCACTGGAAGGCCTAGTGAGCCTAAGAAGGAAGGTGTAGTTGATTCTGCTTCTTTTAGTTTCTCTTCTGTGTCTAGCTAGTGTGCTTTTAAAACCATCTCTTTTCGATGCCAAAGGCCACGTCCTGCTGTATATAACTCACTGTGAATGGGAGAAGTGTGTAAATAGCAAGGCATTAAGCAGCTCAGGGGACCTGAAGATAGGTAATACAGAACACTTAGGCAATGCGGTATGAGAAGAGGCTGCTGGAGGGGAAATGTAATACTTGTCTTCAAGTGTATGAAGGATTATTATTGCTTCATAGATGCTGGCTCTTCTGAGCCTCCCTAGCTCTACCATTTTCCAGGGCTACTGATTTACTGTTGTGGGAGCTCCAGACCCTCCAGTAAGTGGATCAACCTCCCCTGTGCCTCTCACTACTCACACCCAACACAAGTGTCAGACAGGCTCTGCTCTCTGTCCCTGAACACTAACGTTTGTGCCCGTCGGCATTCGGCTACCCCGTTCCACATGTTCACATTCTCTCCCTCCTCCTGGCCCTGCTGGTGACCCACATTCTCCATAAAGCTCCCCCTGGCCTGGGTTTGAATCTTTTTCCTACCAGCCACCAACAATATTCATGTTTTGTGCTCCTACTATGTGTCAGGCACTATGCTGTTTGCTAAAAAATGTTAGCTTTTTTTTTTTTTTTTTACAAATGAAGATACTGATGCCCCATAAAAATCACCAAGCTCATACAGCTAGCAGACATGAAACAGGGATCTGAACATGGGTCAGATTCTAAAAATCTATGCACTGAATTCTTGCACTTACTGTACCTCTAAAATCTCAGTTTCTTTATTTGTAAAATGGGGAGATGCTGCTTACTCACCTGTTTTTTTCTAAGGCATTATATAAAACATACAATAAAAGTGCCTTGTACATTCTAGGGCTCAATAAATATTTATTTCTCCCTCCTTCTGATTTTCTATATTAGCTGATGTCCATTCTATCTGGTCAGTACTTTTGCTGTTACTTTATTGATAGGGTATTGATTTGCTTCATCAACTAAAAGTAAGCAGGGGCTATGTCTTTAGCTGTATTTCTCTCTATTCTCCCACAGAGCCTGTCAGAGTGCAAGGGAAATTAGCATGAAAATGCAGAGGAAAGAATTTGGAATTGTTTTCACTAAACATGATTCTGTCTAGGAACATATATAAGGGACTGGAATAAAGAATGAGGAAGAAGTAGAATCCACTCAGAATGGCTCAGCTGCAATGCATAGAAGAACTGGATGATCTTTTAAAAATTTCCTTCTAGGCGTTTTGAGATTAAATAGTAGTGTTAAAAACAAACACAGACAAGAAAAAAAAAACAGCTAATGGTGGCCACTCTTTTAGTCCTGTTTCATTGTTATGTCTAAGAGCATTTGAAAACCGCTGTTTGGGTACTAACAAAAGGTTTACAGGCAGGCATAGGGAAGCCACATAGCTTTAAACTTTAAGGTTTAGAAAAGCTTGATGAACATCATCTAACAATAATGTTATTTCAAAGAAAGCAGATGCCTTCTACGAATAAGCATTGACCCAAACAAGCCAGACATTTTTGGTTGACATAATAACAGTAGCTTGCTGTCAAAACAAGACTTCTGTAAATTTTTACAAAGTATTGTAATAACTTCTCCCTCCACTTAAACTCTTTTCCCTTTGTGAGATCTTATAATTATATTTGCTTTCAAGAAGTGGTAGAAAGGTCCTGGATAGATAAGAACTCTCCTTTTATTACTTTGTTCTGGAAAACAGAACAAAAATAGGTAGTTCTTAAGGAAATGATGGCTGCATAAGTAAATAATATAAACACTCCTATCACTGTTCTGGGGAGGATATTTATCACACAGACAGTTACAGACACCCAGATTTGGCCAATGAATTGTTTCTGTTCTCAAACCCCCACTTACAGCTCTTACATTTTAAATTGTCAATTGGAAACTTGATTACTATCAGTTAAAAATAACCAGGGAACTCTGGCAATGATTTAACTTGTTTGACTTTCTTAAGCTAACAATTAACATTTTAGACTATTGTTGACAAAGTATTTAACTTTCCCATGCCATTTGTGCAAACGACTTCTGTAATATTCCTTAGATGCTCTGGTGGACACACCATTCCAAAGCTGTTTAGGTCCATGCAGGGGCCTGTAAAGGATGTGCATTCAAAGACCCTAAACACTTTCACAGCATTGCACATTTTAACGAGGATTTCCTGGGACCTGCAAGAACACTTAAGTACACCGATATCTCAGTCTTATCTTGACAGCACTGAATTTGAAATGTCAATCCCTCTATTTACAAAAAAGCTATTTCACCATTTAAAACAGACAACTGAAAGCTTAAGAGTACTTTTAATCCCTGGAAAAACTGGTATTATGATTCGTTGTTTAGTAGTTTATTATTAGCAATACTAGTAATAATGCCTTGTATTTCTGTGGTGCTTTATTTTTCCAAAGCCTGTTCAGAAACACACACTCATTTGCTTCTCTCAACAAGCCAGGGCAGCATTATTGTTCTGTTTTACAGATGACTGCTAAGTAACTTGTCCTAGGTCACCCAGCTGGTTAGTGATCAAGCGGGCACTGAACGAAGGATGCAGACTCCTTGTCTGATCTGCTTTCTTTCTTCCACACTACTTTAGAGAAAAGATAATCTCTAAAGCCAAAGATGACTAGGAACCACATATCTATCCATCCTAGCAATGCAGTCTATGTAACAGAAAAAGAGCTGGTCTCAAGCAAAAGAGAAAGATTAATAAATGCACCATGGAAGCTCTAAACCTTACCGTTCCATAGACCAGCAATTGCTCAGTTTCACAGTTCATTCAAATATTCAAACATACTTCACCAAAAAATGATTTAGTGCCTAAAGCCTGCTCCAAGTGGTTGGAAATGCAGATCTGCTCAAAGTCCTACAATCTGGGCCCTCTGAAAGGCCCTGTTCCTGCAGCGTCTGCAACCATGGGGCTTCCCCTGAACTTGTACTTGAGCTAAATGAAGAAACTGGCTGAGTAAGTGCTGCAGAATTAGGCTCTCAATGTGGACAGAATTAGAACTGGCTTGAAGGTTATTCTTGCATTGTTCTTAGAACTTAGGCTATTGAAAAACCTCACACATTATATATTTCTTGCAGTGCAATAGCCTCAAAGCCAACACTATCCCAACGACCAGAAGTTCTACCACCCGCATTCAGATACTTCGACTGCATACAGGAATTGAATGGCTGGTGTACAGGAGAGCTTTCAAGTGAGGACACAGTGCATATTTGACTTTAGACGATCCGCGTTCTCTCCCTTTCTCCTTTATAACCACTTATAGCATAGGAACTAACTATTAAGGTGATACCTTTGACACACCCAGACAGAGGTAAATGTGGTTATGTACACAGTAGCAATAAAGTTCAGAAAGCATTCTGACACTCATTCTATACAAAAGCCTCTCTAAATTAATAGTGTTTCTGAAAATAAGAGGTGCTGGAGTGAAGTGAGACCTGCATATCTAACTGGCTTGGTGATCATTCCCAATTGCCCAGGCCTCCCTTCGGACACAGTGTTATCAGGTTAAGACAGTACTTGCATCACCATCTCTGAGCACTACGCTGAGTAACAAAACACTAAACTTAGAAGCTAAAATGGAGAAGGGAATTTCCAGTAACCAAAAGGGGGGTGGTGGATCAACCCTTGCAACACCACATGTTTTCTATGAAAGGCAACCATTAGAAATAAACTGTTCTTTCTACTCCTCACACTGTACCTCTCATCATCACTGCACTGGAGAGAGGGCTCCTGTCGGGGGATGTTTTAAGCAATGGTTGGTAGTTAGTAGAGAGAAAACAGATTCCCTCTTAGAGCAGGAGGGGTACAGCAGCCACCCTTGGCGTTGGCAGTGGTAAACCATGAGTCAGGAAAGGGCAGACTCTGTTCCCTCACTTCCTCCCCCATGGACACAGCTTGTCATCAAGTCACAGCCGCCCCTGAAGCTGGTTTCATTCGCACCCCAAAGCCCCCGCAAAAAAGAGGCAGCTTCATCTTACTTCCAAGTTAGAGAAAAGCAAAAACCAAAGGAACAAGGCCCTAAGGAAGGTGGCTCTGTGCCACCTTCCTTGCAGAGGCCAGGATGTGAAGATCACATCCAGTCTTGGCACCCAGGACAGAGATCAGTCTTCACTGAGAAGGACTGGGTGCCTCATTCCCTGTATCATCTCCGAAACACTTACCAGGAGACTGTGAAGCACACAAAGCCGTATTATTGGGAGACTTGCAGACAGATTATAAATTTACTGGGGACAATCAAGGCATTTATATGCTTTTGGCTGCAGATGCCAGCGACACGCACATCCTTGCAAGCCCCATTCTTCTCTCCATTTGAGTGACTCTCCCCCCCTCCTTCACCTCAGCATCTCTCTCTCACAGAACAAACCCTCACTGCTCTCTTAGGGACTTCCAGGGAGAAGTGGGGATAGAGCAAGTGGTAGAGAAAGGAAATCAGGCCTTGAAGCTCTAATATGACCACATGGGCTAATTGTATTCACGGCTACTACAGCAAACACCGGGCAGTTCAACTGTTAGCAGTTATTTTTCATCTGGACTTGGCGCCAGGAAGCTACAGTTCTAGGCATCCCAAGCAAAATGTGTGTGTGGTGGGGGAGGTGAGGGTCACCCTAGCCCCCAGAGTTTCTGGAAATTTCATCAGCAGACTCAGGTCAGTGATAAGGTGGAGCGAGAGAGAAGCATCCTAGGGGCCTGCCTGGAGGCTGGCCTCTCCCTAGACCTACTTTTCAAGCTCCTTTGGAAAAGGAGTTCACCGCAGTGCCCTCTTCTCCTCTGAGCTTTCTGAGTATTTTTAAGCTTGCATGCCATTTCCTGTTGCTGACTTTCCTTGTGGCTCGCTCAAGCAAACTGGAGCTGGGCTGTGAGTAGACAGACACAGGACAGTAGGAGACCTGCAGAACTCAGAAATGGAGGAAGCCTGTCAGGCTGCAGGGCAGGGCTCCACCTTGCACCCAGAGGCCACTGGCCCAGCAGCTCTGGGGGAAGCCAGCGCACAGCAGGCAGTCACCCGACCAGGACTGGCACTAAGAGCCAATGATTCGAGGGATACTCCCTCTGGCGTGGGATGTGCCTGTGCCTTGGAGCCTCAAACTTAATCAGAACTTTCAGGTTTGATGTTCTGTCATCAGGGGTGGCTGAAGAGATGGGACTTCGTAGGACGGCAGCACGTAAATAGCCCGTGCGCCTGGCCACTGGAGCGAACGCTGCGAGTGGGCACTACCTGATGGCGGTGCCTGCGGAGAGCAGCTAGGGGAGGGGCAGGGGGAGCTCTATAGGTAATCGGCCGGGAGGGCTCTTGGAATTTTTCCCTTGCTAGTTAGTCTCTGGGGCATTTCCCTCAAATTTTGTTTTTAACTTAAGGAGATACTCAGGGAACTTCTCTGTGTTAGGGATTGCCACTTATGTTCTCTTAACCCGAGGAGAGGCAGCCACTTGAAACAGGGCAGGGGAAATGGGACAAGAAGGAAAAGATTTGATGAAGGTCCGCTGGACTGATGGAACGTTTTCAGGCTGCAGAATGGCTAGTGGGGCCCGATCGGAGGGGGCGAGCCAAAGCAAAGGGTCCCTGGGCCTAGGCCTTCCTCCATGGCCCAGGCCTTCTGCGGGCCGGGGACCCCAGCGTCTCTGGGAACTCTGGCTTCTTCCTACTTGAGAAAGACCCCGCAAGTGGAGAGCAAGCCATGAATGGGCACCGGCGGAACTTGATAAGTGAGAATATAAAACCACACAAACAGCACACCCAACGGCCTGTGAGGTAGTCAGGTGACATCTTGGCCCCTTCCACGGCCGTCCACTCTCCAGGAGGCCGCGGCACCTCCACACTTATAGAAGGCCACACGGCCACCGCCAGAAGAGAAGAAAACCAGGCGCCTTACCGCAATCAGCGCCGAGTTCCTCGGGTCCGCAGGGGCCGAGGCCGGCGGCTGCTCCCGGTCCGTGCCCCCGCCGCCCAGCAGGTGCTCCCGGCGGCGGGGATAGTCCGGCGGGGCGGGGGGCGCCGCCGCCTGGGAGGCAGCGGGCGGGGCGGGAGCCGAGGGGGCCGCGGGAGCCGCGGCCTTGGCGTGCTTGCCGGCCCTCCTCGCCCCCTGGCCGTGCTGTACCAGGCTCAGGAGCTGCAGGGTGCTCTCCCTTTCCCGGTCCGAGCTCTCCGCCCGGCCGCGCTCATAGCGGCCCTCGCAGCTCAGGTGGTGCTGGCGGCAGACGGCGATCCGAGCCCGCAGGCGCTCCACGATGGCGCTGTGCACTCTGGGGGCGACCGGGCCCCCTCCGAGGAGCCCCGGCCCGGCGGCCCCTCCCAGCCCTGCGGGGGCCTGTGGGGGCGCGGTGTCCCCCATCCCGCGGGGCTCGGCTCGCTGCCCCCGGGACCCGGGGCGGGCGGAGGCGGGGCGCGCGTCCGCTCCTGGCACTGGGAGCTCGGCGCTCAGGGCCGCATGGAGGGAGGTCCTCGGCGGCCGGGGGCGCGGGGCAGGCGCGGGGCAGGAGTTCGCGGAAGGAGGGCGAGGAGGACGGGCAGAGGCCGGCGCCCAGGATCAGCCGGAGGCCGACCCCGGCCGATTCACTCTGGCGGCGCCTGACAGCTCTGGGGAAGTTGGACGGAGTTGGCGGGCTCCCCCCGCCGGGCGCACCGGAGCCACCCGGCGCTCGGTGAGCGCACGACCTGGGGGTCGCGGCGGGGGCCCGGGGCTCGCCAAGCCGGAGGCGGAGACGGCAGCCACGGGGGCTGAGGGAGGGGCTGGCGGAGCGCCGGGCTCCCCCGCGCCGCGTCGGGTCGGGAAATTCTTTATGGGGATGATTCTGCAGAGAAATACATTTCTGCCGTGGCCTATGCAGCCTTCACTTTTCCTCGGGTGAAGAAAAAAAAAGTGCAATTTTTTCAGAAGATTTTTGAAGTCAATATTCAAAACGTTCAAAAACCGAGAAGTGTCCTTCGGTCTTTGATCTCTCCTCCCTTCCGCTGTGCCCGGGGTCTCCCCTCCGCGGGCTGCTGCGGGACGTCGGCTGCAGTCTTCTCCTGAAAGCGGGAGCCGGCTTTCCAGCCGCCGCCGATCCCCGCCGCGGACAGGGGGGCCGCGCGCCTCTCCTTGGACGGCCCGGGCGCCGCTGGGGTCCCGCCTCCCCGGGGTCTCCGGCCCAGCGGCGAGTGCTCTGGGGTCAGCAGCCACCGAGAGCGGTCCTTCGGCACGCTTTCTCCTAGCCCGCCGACGCCCCTCGTCCTCGGGCCCGGCTCCGGTCTGATACGATTCACGAACGATGGTCCGACTCACAAACTCCCCGCGAGCCGCGCCGAGGCGTGTCCGGCCGCTCCTCTGTCCGCTTCCCTGCGCTCATGCCCGGCCCGGGGGCCTGGGGTCCCGGCTCGCGGGGAGCGGCGGGCTCGCCCTCGTGCCGCTGCGCCTTACAGATGAGAAAGAAAGTGGCTGCGGTTTCCCCCCTTTCCCCCGCGCTTCGCGAGCCGCTCTGCTGACAGCGGCCCCACTGCCCGGAGTCGCGGCGGCGCACAGGCTCGCATTGTGCTCCGACGGGAGAGGGAGAGGGGCGGGGAGCGCGCCGGCGGGCTGTGGGGCGGGAGGGGCGGCGGCTCGGGAGAGCGGAGCGCGGAGGGCCTCCCAGCGGCCGGAGCGGCGAATCCCAGAGCCCGCGGGGCCCCCTCGCGGCGCTCGCGCACCTCAGCCTCGGGCCGGCGGAGCGGGGCGGCCGGGGAATCCCCAGCCCCTCCTCGGCCGCGTCGCCCGCTCTAGAGGTTCGAGGAATTCCCGGCCAGGGAGTGTGGTTCCCCCTCAGGCCCACCACGCGCCCCCCGCGAGGCCACCGCCTTCCTCCTCCGGCACGTCGCGGACGACGCCGCCGAGCGCCCCCAGGACGCGTCCCCCGGCGTGACGGGGCGCGTGCGGGGCGGCGGGGCGGGCTCCCGAGGGGCGTCTGCCCGCCCGCTCGCCTATCCTGCGCCTCTGGGTAAGTCGACCTGGGTGAACGTAAGCAAACGGGTAGGGATAAATAAAATATTTATGAGAAATGACCAAAGCCAGCTCAAGAAGAAAAAGAAAGGTTGTCCTCTGAACATACTAGATTGCCTGTGACAACCCAAATCCAAGACTTGAGGTCTCCGTAGTTATCTGGCTCACGCATATAATGAGGAAAACATCGTGTAGCGGTTGAGTTTCCGGGAGTTGAATGGCGCAGACCAAACAGATCTCTTACCTGTCCAGACTTGTCCTTTCTTCGGATGATCTTACCTTTAAGATCTCAAACTCAGTACTGGATTCTGCTTGTCACCATCAGTTGTGGAGAATGAATCAAGGTGAGCACAGTACTGGGATGGTCAGGACCATAAACATGCGGTGTTCTGACTTGGAAGTCATTTAGGTTTGAGGTCTCAAGCAACGGGGCTTTGTTAATTTAAACCACCTCTAGCCTCTATCTCAGCTGAGCTCAGGATAGAAATGAATGGGTAAAATCAATGCAAACATCTAAACATTTTTAAAATATTTAAAAATATTTATCATTTAGTGCCCGATGGGCTGGCCTACTGTAGTTCACTTTGTTTTTATAAATCCAGGAATGTTAGTTTGGACTTGGGGAAAGGTATACACTGACAGAATGTAACTTTTTTACTCTTTATTGGAATATACTTCTTTCTGTCCCTTCCAAGGTTAATTTCCTCACCACTTCTGCGGAGAACGGTGGAAATACATTTTTGTTAGCAATGCAGATTTGAATGGAGAACTCTTTCGTGAGGTATCATTAAAAAATGGGAGTTTTATATTTGATGTTTTAAATGCATCCATTAGACCTTACAGGTACTTTATATTCAGCAGTCTTATCTGAAAAGAGAAAAATATGTAACATTTAAATGTACTACTTTCTTTTTCTCTATAGTCCTGAAATAGCATGAGCCTTAATCAGAATCCTATTCCTAAATGATATAAACTGACTTCTATGCTAGACAGGACTCACCTTACAAACTTGTCAAACAGGAATTCAATGTAATTACATATATATTCAGTGGTGTAGGATACTTAGAGTGTGTTTTGCACACATTTACCCTCTACAACTATTTAATTTCAAGCTGACATCATTATCATACACATCCTCATTTCCATTCACATCAGTTACTGCTTATTTACAATCACTGTTTCAGGCACAGCACTTCAAACCCTTAATCCACAAACAATCCTGAGTTACAGGTTATTATTAACCCCATATGTAAATTAGGAAACTGAGGCTCATTGAAACTTACTTGTTCCAGTTCATGTAACTAGGAAGTAACAGACCAGAACTCAAACTCAAGACTGATTTCAAACCTATGCTTTCTTAACCACTGGGCTTACTGCCTCAATAACAAGTGTGAAAACAGTTATACGGAAGCCAGGCTATCCCCCAAACAGCTCAAGGGCTGCAATTACAACTTAACATGCTGGAGTCTAAGCAAGTCCTGTAAATCTTCCAAGAAATGAGTAGTGAATAGAACTACTCATCTGAATATGAGAGCAGACAAGTGAGGAAAATATGCTCAATTACATCCAACTGCCAGTAAAATTAACATTTTTCCCTTATTTTTCCCTTGTTATGTAACTGTTTCCTCTCTTATAACTCTAAAGCTTCAGTATAGCCCTATGCATTCTTTCAAGCATTACTTCCTTTTTACTCATCCCTTTGTCTTCCTCATCATTTCTATCCCTAGCTACCTAATACTGAAGCACCTAACACTATGGTAATAAATCCCCACATCTAAAAAGTACAGACATGTGAGATTTATAAGTTTACGAACAATTTCCTTTTAGTGTTAAATCAATGATATTAATAATGATGGTGCTAAAATAATGCAGTATGTCATAATACTTGTAAAGGTTAAATTCTATTTTTTTTTAACAGTTCTATTTTCTAATAGATTACTTGCCTTTGGACCCTTGATCCATGCTAATTCTTATTTCCCAACAGCCTGTCTCTTTGCCATTCTTTTAGTGTTATCGTGTACCTATAAAGCCTCTTCTTTTCACCACCCACTGATGAATGCCCGGCTATAGTGTCTTCAGATCAGCAAAACAACATATTACATTTCTTGTAATGTTCAGTAGAACAGTCAGAATGCTGTTCTAACAGGAAAAATGCCCCAAACCAACAAAAATGCCTGACCTAGGAACTGGGTCAGCTGCCATCATAAGTCCCTGGAATCATTAGTGCCTTAATTTTTACAAATTAAATGAATGCTATTAAAGACAAAGATAAGTCCATTTTAAAAACTCCCCGTTTGGAAGGAACTCTCCCTCTCCAGCAGGCTCAAGCTTATCTGTAGTGTCAGTTACAAGAAGCGATGCTTCCAGGGTCATCATGGATACTGTGGAGATCTTCCTCTTATTTTCCTTGGCCTTCCTTTTTACAAGTCATTTGTGATCCTTTACCCTTCTAACCTGACTATCACTTTTCCTCTAGTTCTGCCTTGTGTCTTTTTGGACACTGTCACTTCATCTTCAATTTTCAAGTATGGCTTCATTCACTTAAGGATTATTTCCATGTGCCAGAGAAACAATAATAATAATAAAAAGATATATGACTGAAATTTCTATTTCACGCTCTTGAAAAAGGTATGCATTCCTCACATGAGACATCAGCATTGGTATTCTCACCACTTTTTAAGCTTTTTCTACCCATTTTGCTTACATTAGGAATAACTGCAGAAAATATTAAGTAATCTCTATGTAAGAGCTTAATAAAATGTATCTTTTTTATGTATGTACATAAACTGAAGTCCATACCATGAACCACATAATAGATGAAGCCAGTAGGTTCAACCAACATTTGAAGTAAGAAACAAATATCTAAAATCCACAGTAAAATAGATCCTACTAGAATCCTTCTACTACTAAGAATTAAAGATGTAGGACAGACAGTGTCAATGGTTCACTATAATGCCATTTTACTTTATTTTGAGAAAACTTAGATGTGCAAAGCAATGCAGATGCTGTAATA
The DNA here is from genome assembly GCA_032199065.1 of Smutsia gigantea. Taxonomy (NCBI): domain Eukaryota; kingdom Metazoa; phylum Chordata; class Mammalia; order Pholidota; family Manidae; genus Smutsia; species Smutsia gigantea. The sequence continues at coordinate 41,573 of JAVSCE010016588.1, forward strand.
TGGTTTAAAACTGTTTTTGGCAGAATTTATCTCTCTGAGATCTTTTGATCCTAACATAAATACTTACATGTGAAAAGTTATGGATAAAAAAAATAGAATACATCTTAATTATTAACATGAAGACAAAATTCAATAGAAAAAAACATTATGAACCATAAAGGTAGATATCATGAAGTCATTCTTGAATATGAAGGTTGAAAAGACTCTGGAGGCCTGAAATTTATTTCTAAGGGAAACTTTGGAAAAAGAACATTCCTCTACATCAAATGGGTAAACTGTAGTCTGATTCTGAGGCAAGGGGATTGAACTCAGTGAAATAGAGGTTTCTTCCATGACCCATTGATTCAGATATTGGTATTAGTAAAAAATACACTAGTGAAGATTACTTAATAATGCAAAAGAATAATAAACAGATCTGGGCAGGGATTCAACAATAAGTACACATGAATGTTAGTTTAAATATATTTTTAAAATACAGTATTTTTCTACTCAACTGATAGGATATGAATAGCTTATTTACTTGATAGTCATCTGTTATAAAGGCATTGTTATAAAACTCTACATTTTCTTAAAAATTATTGAGCTTATGTTTTCTATGCACAGTAGATAAAAGCTTTATTAGACTGGAGAGTGCATTTCATGGACATTAAGATGAACATATATTTTAAACAAGATATTTTGCCATGAAGACATACATAAAATACATAAATGTCACATGATACAGAGAAACAAGACTCATGATCTTCACATTTACGGGAATTTATAAAATCTTCTCTGAAGGAAATGTGTTACTATTCAGTCAAACTTCTCATCTTGAAAGTAATCTGCAAAACTGAGATATTCTTGAAGTTGACCATATTTCTGTGGACAATAAAAAAACTAGTTATTTTACTTAAATCAATGAAGATAAGCTAGGCCTTTTCAATCTACAACAAACAGGAACAAGTTCATGGTAATTGTAAAATGAAAACCTTTTTATTATAAATAGGAACGCAATTTCAAGTAAGCATTTCTAACTCATAAAGCATTAGAAAGAGATCAAACTAAACAATTTCATAACTTTCTTATATAATTTTTCGATTATCATATTTATAGAAGTATCACAGCTTCAATAACTTATTCAACAAAAATTTGAACACATAACATATATGAAATACTCTGCTAATGACTGTCTAGATACAAAACAATTGCTTTTCCTGCCCCTAAGGAGAACAGAGTTCAGCAGTGATACACGAATGACAACCAGTAACAAACACTGTACACACACTGTTATGAGGGTTTGGAAGAGATGCCATGGTCAGTTGAGGTGACCAGGAAGATACAGCATTTAAACTGTCCTGGGAAAAGAGATTTGGTAGGCAAAGATTTGGGGGAGGGAATTTTCTGTAGAAGACAACAGTCCATAAAACAGGGACAAAACAAGGAAGTGTGGGATTTGACTATGATCTGAGTACGTTTTTAGGAGAATACAGAAAGATAAGACTGACCCAGAGAGTTTGAAATCAGAGAATAAAAAGTATGAAATGCTCAGTTAAGGAGTTTAGCAATAATGTGATAGGCAATGGAAAGCTCCTAAAGGTGTCAGTAGGACATTGACATAATCTGACGTATATTTTAAGAAAAATGGCAAAATATCCATTCTAGAATAGTTTCAAGTCTACCGTAATGATATTAGATGATGAGGGCCCAAACTTGAGTGATGGCAATGAGGATGGAAAGTAGAGACCAGGGTAGGACGAGATGAGAGGGGTCAGGATGATCTGGAGATTTCAAGGTGGGTAAGAGTGTGCTTACTTCAGCTGAGATTAACTGACCTAATGGTTTCTAACCCTACTTAGTAACTCTGGTTCTTCTCCCAGTGGGGTGAGAGAGGATCCTGATGACTGACTTCTGTGGTGATGGGGACCTAAGCAAGGGTATTTGAGGAGTGCAATTTTCCTTCTAGATAGGGCCATGGAACCCCAACCCCTTCCCAAAGATCTCTGTCCAGATCACCACCTCTGGAAAGAACAAAGGAAAGAACAGGAGGGGAAATAACCTTTGGATTACTTAGGGATTCTCTTGACCTAGTAGTCAGGTTCTATTAGATATAAGCAGTCGAGGAGTAGAAATCTATACCATAGAAGTTTGACTTTTTTTATGCCTTCTATCTTTCTTTACATTCTTTTTTCTTTAATTAAATTTCCTTTAGAAAATTACAGTCTATCTCAGCTATACTAAGGAAGGAAAACCTTTCCTTGCTTTTATTACTAGTAATAGTTAACATTAATTGATCATTTACTAATTGCTAGGTCCTATACTAAATGCTTAAAATGTGTGACTCATTTAACCTCCACAATCAAAACCCTAATTATTATCATTATTTAGTCCCTATTTTACTGAGAACTTAGGCTTTGCAAAATAAAATAACTTGCACTCAAATTCTACTACTAGAAAATACTTAAATCCACACTTGCAGCCATTATAGTGCACTATCTCTGACATTTAAAGGGCAGAGGCAGGGTGCAGCTTTCATGAGAAACAAGAAAAACCTCTAAAGGGAAAGTGACACTCAGAAAGAAGACAGTAAATATTATCTGGCCATCTCTCCACCTAAATATTCTGCTTCCAAACTTATTATGGGTCTTATTATGTCAACCCCTTAGAGTGCCAGATGGACCTACAAATGAAAACAGCTAGTATCGTGGGAACAGATTATGAGAAAGAGGTCAGAACATAAAAGGAGTTTGGAGTCTTCTACTCACAAGTAGCAGCTGGGCCTGAAGAAAGGAATGGGTCTGCCAACGGAGAAAACTTAAGAGAGGCTGAGAACAAAACCTAGTGCAATATGCACTTTTAAGCAGGGGTCCTCAATCTTTAATCTGCTTAAGAATCACCTAAATTTTTAAAATATTGGGTGTTTAACGTCCCCAAGGATTATCATTCAATAGACCAAAGGCAACACATTTTTCACAGACTTCTAGGTGATTTTGGCATAGGTAGTTTAGGGCCATGTTTTGAGATAAATCAATTTAAGGAGTGGAAGAAAAGGAAAAGGAAAAAATAAAAAGTGAAAAAGAAAAGGGACAAAGTGAGAGGAGATTCAGGAAGGGGCAGGATATTCAATAATAATTTAAAAGTCTTATTTATATAATAATCTTTATGGGATAGATTTAAAATTTACTTAAAATATGACTATAAAACAAACCTGATACTTTTATTAACATACTTTCTTCTTCACTTCTTGGTGTTTATGTATTCACCACCTCATCCCAATAATTCTATTTTCAAATTCCCATCATAAGCACTTCATCATCATACACACTTTCTTAATGAAAAAACATTTGTTAGAATTTGCCAGTGGTGTATGATAGTATGGTCTTCACCTCTAATTTAGAATGAGACATATAATGCTATTATTTATTATATATTTTGGTTTTATTAAAATCTATCATTCATTCTTTTCTTACACTCAAATTTGCTCCTACTCCTTTAATGTCATTAAATTAAAAACAGATCAACCTAATTCAACTGTTAGGAAGAACAAGAAGAATGAAGTCAGTCTAGTTGGCAGGTCTTTGGGATGAAAGATTGAGATGTCCAGAGAAAATGGAAAAAAAATGCTTGGAGGAAGAAAAGAAGGTCAGGGAAAAAGCTGTGAAACAAAGCTGGGAAAGGAAAAATAGGAACCAATATTTTGTTAGGTAAAAGAAGGGGTTGACATAATAATTGGGAAGTAAGAGCAGAAAGAGCTATGGATCTGGACATTCATGTAGCACCAAAAGCCGGGCATTGTCAGGGGCTGGAGTAACTGTGACCGTGAGACTGACGCTAAAGGAGGGGGCGTGCGTCACAAAAACACATGCAGCGCTCTCACTCGGAGAGGCCAGCACGCTGAAGAGCAGGCAAAGTGATGTTGAGAAATGTTGAAAATGTGAAATTTAATCACAGCACAAAAGGCTGCCTAGGGGATTTCTTTAATTTCTAGGAAATCTTTTTGAGAAAATCTATGCACAAATTATTTTTAAAGTAAGCGGGATCTCAAAAAGAAAATGAAGCTCTTTGGTATTTTATGAAAAAATGTGCATATTGTTCTAAACATGCATGATCTGAAATACCTTCACTGCCCAATGCTGTTATTCTTAAAGTTCTAATATGACACTTTGCTTTTCCGTAAGAATATTTTTTCTTATTCTAGTCCCTTCTGTTGTCACAAACCTTGTTAAGCTTCCTCTAATGTTTGGAAATGCTTTTAGTTTTTCCTGCAAGAAATTTAATGTGTGTATACACACACACACACACACACACACACATACACACATAAAGCACATACACAGTATTTTTTTTCTACGCCTAGTACACAATTCTTTAAAAACATGGTATCCCAATAGGTCTTTCAATTCCACTAGAAGGTTGGCAATGCATAAATGCACTAATAAAAGTGCTTAAGAATCAAATGTAATCTAGGAAAATGAAGATGGAACCTACTGGATAAGTGATGAGTCCTCCCTGAGGCAGACAGAATAGCACAGAGAACAGGGAGCAAAGTGTTGAGAGTAAGATAAGTTAACAAAAAGCAAAAGATAAAAAGCTGAAGAGAATAAAATGAGAGAAAGACAACTTAAGAGTCAATATGTGGGGGGCAAACAAAGAGATTACTAGGTGACGGTTTGCGGTGGTGGGGTAATTGCCAAAAGAAACCAATCTTGGTGTGTCACTCTCCAGACAGGGAGACCTCTGCAGAACATGACATGTTCTAAGAAGTTCCTGTTTTGTTCTCTTTTTCTTTCCCTTTGCTCATAAGTTAATTTTCTAAGCTGTCTTATTTTCATCTTTGACAATTTCCCCTAAAATGTCAATGACCTCAAGTCAGGCTTTTTTTTTTTAATTAAATATACTGTTGATCTGAGTTGCCTGAAAATCTACTAAATGTTCTCTCTTACACATTCATACAACTAGAACTGTTTTAGAAGACTGCAATCATATCAGCATTCTTTCCATGTACCACAGACAATTTTAAAAGCTCTGTGAGCAGACCAGAGCTTATGAGCTGTCAGCAGAGCTTCGGGAATCCAGCGCACTCTTCAAAACCCCCGCTTTATCCCTGATATCAAATTTAGTGGTCAACAGGATATGGGGGAATCAAAGTCAGTGCCATGGCCTGAAGCCTCTGCATTCCCCTGGATCTTCAGTCACAGTGCTCACTACTCAGTCCCGTCCTCAAGAAGAGGATGCGGGTGGCGTTAGAACGGGCAGCCGAGATCCCTTCCTCAGACTGGCACCAGGTGCTTCTTCCCTCTCAGGTCACAAGAATTGTTCTAAAGAATAGGAAGCAGATAGGCAGAGGTGAGTCCTGTACTTTGTCAAAGAAAATAAGGGGACTTAATATATATGTAAGGAATACCACATATATAAAAGTGAAAGGACAGAGGTCCTTAATTAAGGGACAGTATTATTGCTGATTAAAATTTATCTGATGAGCTGAATGAATGCTTAGAGCAGCAGGGTATCTATTCAGGGTAGGACAATGATAAGCATGAAAGGAATGGGTGGAAGAAGAGAAAATACAAAGACAGGGAGAGAAGGAGAGATTCTCTTTTAAATTTCTTGTCTTCTAATCATCTGTATCTTTCGGCCAGTAATAGTCTCCAGAATCTGCTGAATGCAATGGTTCTATAGTTCCCTTACCTCCTTAATCCAGCCACTTTCTTTTGACTGATTGAAAATTCTTTCCATTGTTTCTTTAACCTGTTCCTCCTCAACTTCTTTTGTCTTTGCAATGGAACAACATTCTTGGTATAGCTTGAATTTAAAATGTTTCAGTTTATGATAAATTCTGGTACGATTAGCACAAATTCGGCCAACAGTAAACACCTAAATAAAGAAACAAGCATTATTATATGAAAGCAGTATGAAGTGAATATAGTAATTAATATACAGCTTTTCTGGTTTATTTTCTTCAATAGTAGAATCTAATCAATGCATTATTAATTTTTAAAATGTTTATACAATGATTCCTTTACCTTCTCTTATTTGTTCAACCCAGTTAACAAAAACTAAGCACCTGCTATGTTTCAAGTCTTGGGCTAAGCACTGGAGATACATAAGTGAAAGATGTACTACCTGTATTAGGGAAGCTTATAGTTTTGGGAGAAAAGACAAATCATTAGGAAACAATGTGTCAAGTGCTATGAATGAGATGCTATCAAGGTACAGAGGACAGAAGAACAGGTACATCTGAAAGCAAGAAATGCATGCAAGCTATTGTATATGTAGTCACTGAATTGAAAGTGCCTATATAATGATTATTTTCTAGCTTATAAGCTACATATAAAATTGAAACAAACTCTTATACCAATACTGAATACTGGTAGTTTTTTACTCAACACTTTTTTCTCCAAAAAACCTTGTAAAGTAAAAAATAACTTTGTGTTTAGTCATATTTGCTTCCTTAATTAATGAGTCTGATGAGATTATATCAGTAATATTTTATTATTAGCAAAATATAAGAATTTCATTTCTGTGTTTATATGGACTTCTAGGATTCTGATTAAGAATACTCTTCTTGTGAAATCAACCAACAAGAACATTTGTCAGAATGTTCTGAATGTATACTTTGTTATACACACCTACAGCTAAAATAGGAAAACTGTCACTGCACTAAATTGAATTTAAATTCTACTTACATTATCTCATTTATTGTAGTAAATGCATCATTGATGAGAGACATGATCAGTATTATTCTCAGGGAGTAACCTGAGAAAATAGACAAGCTTCTTGCTAACTCTTATGTATTTGTCTCTGCGCCTAAATTCACTTAAGGATTTTACACTCTTGAGTTCAGGACGAGTGGTATAGTTATAATATTGATCTGGTAACTTGTATTATGACAAAGAATTGTACCATTTTTCTGAAGCTACACTGCAAGGGATCACACAGGTGGTAAGTTGAAAAAATAATCCAAGAGTATATTGGCAAAAATAAATAAAATGAATGGTATATTGGCCAAAATGAATAAAAGTTAAATATAATGATTGGCACTAGGTTTGATATGTCATATTGTGAAGATGGCATTTGGGACATCTTACAGGCTTAAAATCCCCCCTGAAGAAAAGCATAGTCAGATTTCTGTTCACATTCTGGGAAAACCTTTGTTTTTCAGATCATTAGAAACAATCAGGTATTATTGTACGTTGCTTGCTTACTTTCCAGTTTAATATTATCATCAAAGCAGTCATATCAATTTATAACAATTCACTTGCCAATACCTCCCCCTTTGGGTATTGCAATGGCCACTAAGGCTACCCTGTTTCTCTATTTCTGCCATCAAAGTAGATTGTGTAGAAGTACTCTATGGCTGTTCTGGATAAAAAACAGTAGGAGAACAAAGTGATATATAAGGCCCTTATGGAATTAAAGTATGCCAGCTCCTCATGGAATTAAAGTATGAAGAAGAAAGAAAACAGATCCTCAAGGAAAGAGAAGGATGGGGAGAAGTTTGTGTTCAGTTACTAGGTCTCTAGAAACATTTAGTGCAATAAACTGAGCCACTGAATTCTATTTCTTCTTGGCCTGTTTTTGCATGGATAATACATTGCTACTTGCCTCAAAATTACTGCCTTTTCCCATCAGATCTTAAGCATCTTCAGATCCTGGGCAAAACTGAAAATTAACTGAAGACTGTTCTGGGTCCTCCCAACTGCCTTTCACATTTCACATCTCTTTCCTTGACATGATTTCCTTCTTATGTATGCCCTCAGACTTCACCACGATCTGGTGGTCCAAGGCCTCTCACCTCAATACCCTACCCAAGACTGCTATAAGTAAAATTACTCTCTCTCATTAGTTCCACTTTCCATCAAAGGATCCTTTCTTTCAAAGAAACCAATCTCAGTTAAGTGAGGAGAAAAGTTTTATAAGTTTTATCATTAAACAAATCCACTAAATACATTCTTTTGAAGTATTATTTGAACCTTAAAAGAAAACCCTACTTAACCTCAAGGAGTCTCAATTTTATGTAACTACAAGCAGCTACACAAAATGGAGAATTAGTTTTCAAAATAAGCTGAGGGTGGGGGTGGAGGTGGGCCAATCTCTTTAATGCCTTGGATTGAAAATGGGTTTCTTTTCTCCTTTCCTTTTCTTTTTTCTGTCCCTTTTCCTTACCCTTTCTATACATTCATTGACACTGTAGTTCAGGAGGACATAAAATAGATTTTAATAAGTGATTCTTCCCTTTAATGAAAAAAATACTGAAAAATTAATTATTAACAAATTTCAATCATACTATCTTAATATATACAGTAAGTTTGCATACAGCTTTACATACAAACATGCATACATTGTTAAACAATGTAAGGACAGTATATGCACACCTTATTTCACTTTCACCTAGCATTAGTTCATAACGTTTATTAATATTACTAGTAGTTTTATTATATTCTATCTTAAAATGATGGTATTCATGGCTTTTTTAATCACTACTCTAATATTTTATTTGGATTATTTCCAGATTTTCTGATTTATAAATAATGCTTCAATGAACTTCATGATTTTGTTATTTTATTGAATTATTTTGCCTAGGCTAGCTTACAGGAACTGAGTATGTATAGCTCTGTAAGTCTAGCTACTTACAGCTATCTAGTATTCTAAAAAGATATATCATATCCTTTCTTCCTCTAGGAATCCACAAAACTGCTAGTTTCAATGCAACCTTGACAGAACTGCATTTTATCACTTGCTTTAAAAATACTTTGCTACTTTAAGAGCTATCAAATGGCATCTTAAGGTAGTTTTAATTATATGCCTTTAAGTAGAGAATAGTAATTTTCCAATATATTTTACTTTTATATTTTTTCCATTATGTGACTGATGTACTAACGTTCTTTGCTTTTTTTTCATGAGCTCTCACTTTTTTTTTTAGGTATTTGAATTTACTACTTTATATAGAATACATATTCCTTCACAGGAATGTTGGAACTCCAGAAATGATCTTCTAGCTCCCCTCTCCAGGATTAGCTGTAGACAGCAAAGACAGTGAATATACAACAATATTTTTTGATCTATATAATAGAAAATGATCCTTAAAGTATTAAATACCTTTTATTAGGATTCTAGATATCTTAACTCATAAAAAGTTCATCAGTTTTTAAACAGTGGGAAAATTTGCATATGACTCTGTTGAGAAAAGAAATGTATTTTTATAGTAACTTGCCGAGTAAAACATTAAAGACTAATTCTGAATTCATAATCCCTAGGCAAACTCTCTAGTTGACTCTTACAACCCAGAATATTCAGAGGGATCTGATCAATTATTGCCTAATAGTACTAAGGAATCGTACTTCCCAATCTAGTAGAATTCAAATGAACAGTTTATTTCAAATAGTAGTATATTTCTACCTTAATAATTAACTGGTAGTAGTTAGAGATAACTTTGGGTTTCTAACTATCACCCCCACCCCCCAAACACACACAAACCCTTCACAAATATCCAGAGGAAACTCTCAATATTAATATTTTTGCATTTATAAATGAAATTTTATAATGATTATAAAAACATAGTAGTCTACATCTATACTTTTTCTCCACATTATACTGCTCTGTTCATGTTTACCAAACACTTTTTTTCAAATATTTCAAATATTTTCTTCAGTTTTGTCTATTCATTCAAAATTAACAGCACCTTAAGTATGTGGTGGGTGCTCTAGAATCTGGCACACTTCTGATATGGTCTAGGTTGAAACACAGTTTTCTTTCAATTCTCATATTAGGGTGAATAAATAAATGGACTCCTTTGGACTAAAATGGGACTTCTGATTCCCATGCCCCAGTTATCTCCCTTTTTATCCTCATCTGATACCTCTGCCCTTCCACTAATCTGGGTAAAATAACTTAAAGAATATGCATTGATTTTAGTATCTGACTGAATTAGGAGTGAATCTGCTGTATAAGACATATAGCTCACATTCAAAAAAACTTAGGGTTATTTGTTCAAGCTTATGGATGGAAAATTTCTAAATACTGAAAACTAAAATAAGAGGGAAAAAAAATACCTGTTTATCATGTGACATGAAATCATCTGTTTCCATGGTCCTGATGTTATACAACTTTCCTGATAAATGCACTGAATATCTACAGTGGCGGTACAGTCCACAAGCCTGACAAGAACAGTTTTCAGGATTCTTCAAATGGATACTTACATTAGAATAATTTTCTACCCGCTCCTGAAAAGAATTAAAAAATGTAATGAAGCTTTAAAGGACTAGAAAAACAACAACAAAGTAAAATATAAAAATAACCTAATCAAATTAAAACCATAATTAGAAATCATAATAATAGGATGAGCTGCAAGGGCAAAACACACTGGTATTTCTTACTTTAATACTGAGCACACAGTAGGTGTAGGACATATTTTTTAAATAAAATGATTAATTTATAATTTAGGCTATTAAATGAAAAGAAACCAGACTAGGAAAAAAAAATTAGTTTCATATCCTTCCAACTTATGAGTTACTAATAAGTACTACTCTTCACAGATTTTAATTTCTTTTCCCTCCTTTCATCTTTAGTGTTAATGAGGTATTAGTTAAAAATGGGAAAGAATGTGCAGGAGAAATTCAGGATACTATAAAAAGATGAATTCATTTAGGTTAGTCAAAACTGAGAAAAACAAGAACACATTCAGTGTCCACTGTGTAAATTATATCATATTTTCCACAAAATAGTCCAGAAATAATTTAATCCTCCTACAGTTACTTACTAAAGTACTGTGAAAATAAATAAGTTGGGACTTGGATTGCTAGGTGGCCAGTATTGATATGGATGGTCTATTAGCTGAGTTAGCAATGAGTAAACAAACTGAGAAAATATTTGGCATTCCTAAATAAGCTTTATTAAGCTGTGAAAAGTACACTTGAGTGTTTTTGCTTATGTTCTAAGTTGTGTACTACTATTCTAATTAGAGTGTAGATTAGGCTTTGCCACAAATATTTGAACAGCACACAATTGAGCATTATTAGTAGGGTTACTAATCCTCATTCCCATTCTCTATCGGTCTGACAGTAACAAAGTATCCAATATACTGATAGTCTCCTTTTCACACTGTATGATTCACAACACCATCTTTTGTCTACTTAAATTAATTTCTCATATTTCATGATACTCCAATGACCCATGTCACCTACAGGCTGACATTCAGAGTGAAGAGGTGACTAATCACCTTCCTTCGTGTTTCTGTGGTACTTGCAGAAGCAACATGCTGATATGAAAGCTCTTATCAGCTTGGTTTCCTCAGTGGCTACAGTAAACAGAGCACTCCTGTAAACTCACACAGGGCATATGAAAAATAAACTTTGTTGGGGTAAGCTATTGAGATTGTCATTGTTGATTTATTTTGTTTGTTATGTTACTTATTTTTTTGCAGCATAACTGAGCTTATTCTGACCAAGATTATACTGAATCATCTATGTCTCTATAATTTTAAGCTAATATTTTCTTATATCTAGTTACTATTTCAACCTTGGCTTACCCAGATGCAGCATGACCTACCATACAATGGTAAAGCATATGGCATAGTGGCATGGGCTTGAGTCAGAGAAACCCTAGAAACATAGGTTTAAATATTATCCTGGGTAAGTACTAGTTGTGTAACCTTATGTTACCTCAACTTTTATGAGTCACAGTTTTCTCATCTTTAAAACAGAAGAAATAACAACGCCTTTCTCATGGGGTTATATTGAAGATAAAATAAGATACTTTGCATGTAAATTACTTGGTAAAATTAAATGACCAATGAGTGTATGCTTTTATTCCTATTACATAAAACAATATTTATACCATGTTCGAAGAGCTTTGCTATGTGCTTTTCCTTCAAATTAAGTAAATATTTCTCTGTATAGTAGGTAAATATTTTCTAAATCTGAGGATGAAACTAATTTAGAGAGGTTAAAAACTCAAAGTCAGAAAGATATATATGGTGGCCCTAAACTTTCCAAAATGAGGTCTTCTAACTTTTTCTGTAGTCCTGGAACTGTCCCTTAAACCTGAACTATTTGTGGCTAGTTTATCATCAGGTAAGTCAAGGCTGAACAGGCTTTGGATGAAGCAAAATCTCTTTGAGTAGCTAATGATTTAAGTGCTAGAAGGACTATAAGGAACTTGAACTTGTATTATCTTGCCATTTTTCCTCCTGCTAATCATTAGAGAATAGACTGTTAGAATAGAAGTAGGGAGAAAAAAAACCCTTAAAAATCATACAGTACAGCCTCTATGAGAGATCATAAACTAGAAATCTAGAGGATAACATGGAATTCAATAAATCTTATAAATTTAAAAAATGCTTCCCCCAAATTGGTAGAATTACAAAATCTTCAAGTAGAGAAGTATGTCAAAGACTACCTAGGTCAGTGTTGTCCCAGTTATGTTGTGGAAATCAATTATCCTAAGAGGTGATAACAGGTGTTTCATAGTAGGGAGCCTCAGTGTTAGAACACAAACTTGGAAAGTATTACCTTCTACATAGCTCTCATGAAGACTTACAGTATGATTTCACACATTAATACTCCTTGAAAAGACCTATTAAGCTTAAATTACACCCACTGTTCTCAAACTTCTTTAACAATGGAACTCTCTTTTCTGAAACAAGTTAACATCCTGTGAGACAATATCCTCATTGTAGTAGGTGGGTTAAGCCCTAGAGGTGTTCTAAAGTTATTCATCCTTTAGAGCTACTCAGTTTTTGGAGAGATACAATAAATGTGAATGATTAAAACAATATCCTTTAGAAGAACTAAAAAACAACAAACATTATTCAACAAAGAAAAATGCCAGTAATTCAGATTATTCAGTCCAACTGGATACTAAAATCCTGAAAGGTCTCCCACTCCTACCCGATATCGGAGATTCAAAAACAAATAAAAATGTGTACCTTATACTGCTCTTTCCAACGACTTCTAGAGGCTAAACTCTCCAGACGAGGCTGAACAAAGCGGTCATCTAAATAATGAAGAGATGTCAACATATCTTGTGCATAAGATTTTTGCCTGGTGCCATCTGTTCAGAGGAACAACAACAAAAAATCACTTGGACCTATGAAAAAGTTAGTAGATACTTAAGGTTTTTTCCCTTAGTTTTAGGAAGATACTTGGTTTATTATTTACAAGCATTAAAAAAAATTTTTTAATTTAAATAAGTTAAAAAAAAATTCCATCAGAGTATTAGGGAAAGGAAAGAGCCATACAGGCCTTCTGATTGTTCACTGAGCACATCAAACTTACTCTTTCCTAAGGTTTTTTGCACTTGCTGTGCTCTCTGCTAAATCCATGCATTACTTGCTCCCTCACTTACTCAAGTTTCTGTTAAAAAATATTGCAAGTTATCACCTCTTGAGATACCTCTTTGACCAATCCAACACAGACTTTCTTCCCTTTACACTTTTAATCTCCTTACCCTATTTTTTTTTCTAGAACTAATCATTAGTTGAAAACGTATTATATTACGTTATATATTTGTTTATTCATTCAATGTCTGTCTCTCCCATTAGACTTTAAACATGAGGTCAGGAATCTTAATGTCAGTCATTAACATATCCCAAGCCCTCAAATAATGCCTGGCCTTTAGGCAAACAATAAATATTTGTTCAATAAATTATGAATAAAACTTTTTTGGCATTGAGGTAGATATTCAACACAACATGTTTATAGTCTTTGTTCTGTACCAGATTCTGTGCTGTGTCTATGTAAGGTATGGTTCTTCTCACACTCTGGAAGTTACAGAATGGAAAGTGTATACACATCAGTACCACCGTAGTCTCGGATAAGAGCACAAATGAGGGAGTGACAAATATTACTTGAGTAGGTCATGGATCGTTTTCATGGTGGAAATGATTTTACATTCACCTGGAAAATCTAGAGTAGAAAGGGATCATATTCTAAGAACAGAATGAGCAAAGGCACAAAAGCATAAAACACCATTATCACTTTCCATGTAATACAAGAAGCTTAGAGGCTGGGTAACAAACAGGGAGTTGAACTACCATGCTGTCTTTATAAGTGTTATGTCCTACTCCCCAAATTCACTGTGAACTCTCTATAGGCAGGGGACCACCATATTTCCTTTGTACCTTCCACATATTACAAATAATAATCACTAACAAGTTTTTGATGTGAATGGACTTTTGTTGTTATTGATCCTAGAGGGAACAATTGAAGCTTCTTAAGAATGGGTCTCCTTGGTTTTGTTAAAGAAAAAAAAATATATATTACAGTGAGGTTTAAAAATTAGAAAAAGGAAAAAACCCTGATTTTTCCATTCATATTAAACTTACCATACAATGTTCCCAGAAAAGAATCATCTAAAGCATTGATGAGAAGAGCCTTCACAACTCTTTCAAAGTGAGTATAGTGGTCACTAAAAGAATCTGAAATTAATTTAAAATAAATATTAGGATCTAGCAGACAAAACGATTTCCTGGAGACAACAGGTTCCTTTTTGCAAGGCTGAGAAATTAAGACTAGAAATAGGAGAAATCACTTAATTAACCTAATTTTGTAGCTACAAATACCCATTTTTCATATTTACTGGCTTCTAATCCAGAGTTTCTAGTTGTTACTTCAAGTAATATTCACTTTGCCAACTTATTAAGGGAAACTGTTCAGGGAATATTAAGATATGTTGTGAAAAATAATCAAAATCCCCTATGCACCTGCTTAATTATCATCTTGACAATTAGAGTGAGAAAGCATACAGAAAACCTCTTGCTCAATACATACATGAAACTCCTGTACTATTCTTTATCTCATGTTACATATGAAATTGTCCAGGAAATTGCTACCCTGGCTAGAACTCCAGTAGCTATAAAAACTCCATTTCTCTTTCTACTGCCCCTACAATTTAGAAAAGTCATATTGTCTCTTTCTCATACCAAATATATATGCCTGCTTTGCTACTCTCTCAACCTAGTACATGGAATTATCTGTTGTAATAAGCCAAGCAATAAATGAGAAGGACCCTACTACTTCCCATGGCTTTTGGAATCAAAGTTTACTGAGGCTGTGGGAATATTCTCTATTAAACATAATCCCTTCTTTCAGGTGGTCATCATAGAGCATCATCCCTTTCCTAAATCTGTGAAGACACAGTAAGGACAGCCTCAGTATTTCAGGAAAAGCAGAAAATGCTTGGTAAAGGATTAATGCAAATAAGACTTCTTACTAGCATCCACGAGTGCATTTTAACTTTGTTTTCAGTTGAAATAAAACAAAGATGGGATTTAACATGGACAAATTTTTTTTCCTTATTTCTTAGTTACGTAAAGGCCTGTATAACTCTGTTTTTAGACTTTAGGGGAAAATTTTTAGCAAGCTTTCTTTTTTAAGAAAACACCTTATTGAATTACTGAAGTAACTAGAATAAGGCAGTAATAAAACTAAAATTACAACAGCAGATAATTTGCACTGGGGCCCTTGAGCTTTTAGATGGCCTATGATCAATCAAAAAATCACTAAAGAACTGATCATAGCCATTTATGAATATGTTTGTTTTAAAACTCAGTAGAACATAATTGGAAAATGAAATTAACACTTCAATAGAATTCAACTTTGACTAGACTTCCATCAACCTCTGGATATATAAGTGTTGGTATATAACTGAATTTGAGAGTTAAAATGCATTTAAAGAATCAAATTCATCCCACTTACCTAAGTTTATCAAAAAAATATAAAGAGAATTTTTTATCCCACCGAATGTATCAGTCTTGAACATGATAATGCCCAATATTGCTCACCTGCTGTAGTTTTGGGAGCTCTATTTCAAAGACCTTGATAGTGTTCCTTTTACTCCCGTAAAAGGAAAGGACAGAGGACCAAACTTGTCTAGAGAGTTTTTGCCTAGTCACAGAATCCCTCTACTACCAGTGTGTATCAGAATCTCCTTCAGAAGAGTCAGGCAAAAGACCTCCATTTTACTGTGCTTGAGTGGAAGGGTGGGTGATGGAGAAACTATGCTCCTGGCACCTCAAACCGGAAAAAAAAATACCAAGAAATATATGCCAGGCATCGTTTTATATACTTTACATGCATTGCTTTATTTCTTACAACAAGCCTATGAGGCGCTTTCATTACCCTTGGATTATTTTTGTTCAGGAAACAAATACAGAGAAGATGAAAAATTTCCCTAAGACCACAAAGCTATTAAGTGTTGGAACCAGGGCTGGAACCCAGGCAGTCTGACTCCAGATTTCATGCTACTATCCCCTAGGTAGATGTTGTTCTATGTGGCAGTGAGATTTTAATACTATTATACTTCAGAACATGTAATTTACATTTGGATGGGAAATTCAAATCTCTCAACATAAAATTAAGAAAAATGACAAAATGATGAAATCACCTACTCAAGGTCACACAACCAGATACAAGCAGAATCAGGGTCAGAGCTCAGGCTTCTCCCTCAGCTTTTTTCAGTGGTTTAATCCTATTGAGGGGATTCTTTGGAAGGTCCTAAGAATATCGTTTAAAGCTATCCTCCATGAGTATATAAAAAATGGCAGAAGGACACAGGAGAACACCAACAATATTTGTGTTTATGTATAACTTCAGTTTTCCAAGGTAGCTAATTTCCCCATAGCCAATCACCTAGACATTCTGTTGATTCTCTGTGCATCCCTTATCATCCATTACTTTTACACATACACTAAGATTTTTGTTTCAACACTGTGTACCCTCCCTACTGATCTGGCTGTCATTCTCATGCCAGTACTACACTGCTCTACTTACTGCAATTTTATGATTAACTTTTTACATCTGGTGGGGCACATCCTTCTGGTCTACTCTGTGTTTTGAAATTTTATTTTTTCTCATATATTTGTTTTTCCAAATGAACATTAGGATTGTTTTTGCAAAGTTGAATAAAAAAATTAATTTCAGAAGAAATTTCTTGCACTTTGTATCACCTTCCAGAATATGCTGTCTCTTTTATTCATGGTCTCTTTTCTTTTCACAGTAAATTTTATTATTGTACCTATAAAGCCACACTTTTCCTTAAGATTATTAGACTAGGAACTTTGTTTGCTAGTGTAAATGGAATTTTTCCCTCATAATATCTTTTAAATAATTATTGATAGTATTCAAGAAAACCTTGAATTTCCTCTATTTATTGTGTCATTTTTCCGAGATCTTTTACCATTCCAAAGTAGTCATATTCTCTTAGATATTTGTAGAAAATGAGCTTCCTAGGACATTACAGAGTTGGAGAGAAAGATATTGTTTGGGAATTCCTGGGTACTGACTGTGTTTTCTCCCTCAACCCCAAGGAGATTGTGGTCTTGCTAATGTTAAATTTATTTCAAGAACCAAAAGACTATTTATAAATATTCGGTTAGATAGAAGCACATAGACTGTTGGTGTACTTTCTTCTGGAATGGAGGTGTAAGTCCAGTATGAAAGGGCAGAGGCAGATCAAGAAATTGGCTTCTTTTTTATTCTAACAGGTTCCCCTTACCTCACATAGGAAAAATTAAAAAGTACATGAGAAAATTAGGAAAATATTTGTTGCATCTACTCCTTCTCTCAATGTATTGTATCCTTTCTCTTAACTTCTGCATGTTTGGTTAAATCAGTCAAAACTTTATAGCTTGTGTGTACATAATCATATTATGTTCAAATAATAAATGGCATCTTTTCAATAGTTACATTTCTTGTTTTACTTATTACATTGTTCAAAACATCTAGAACAAAGTAGGAAATACTTTTGTCTTATTCTTTATTTTTAAGAAAATATCTCTAGTGCTTCATTAGAAGTATGATGTTGGCTCTTGGTTTAAAATAGTTTGGTTATAAAAAAATACTTTGGTTATGTAAAGGACATATGTTTTTATTTTATAAGACTTGTTTTTTGTTTTTAAGCTAGATATGGGCATCAAATATAAAATTCCCTTAGAATCTATTGAAATTACAAAATTTTTTTCTCTTTTGACATTTTATTGTAACCCACTAATGTGGCACCTAGTATTAGTTATCTAACCATTCTTTTTAGAATGATAAAGATACATTTTTGTGATAAAGATGTGTACAGATGTGAATCCAAAGGTATGATGAAGAAAATGTTCTTGACTTGCCAGACACACCCACTTATGCAAAGCTCACATCCCAATATTAAAGCTCTACACATCTTTACAACCAAAAGGTTGGTATGCCTCTTAGTACATTCAAATCTTTTTTATATATCTCACTAAAATTATAAATTTTCTTCCTTTAGACTTCAATTTGTTCAGTATCCCCAACCCAGGGAATCTGTGAAATTGAATTTTCATTTCTATTCCTTAATGTATTATCTTCTCCTTCAGAACTGTTTCTTTTTCTTCTCTCTACTAGAACTTTTCAGGTTTAACCTATATATCAATGATGAAGTTTTGTGTACTGTTAATTCTGCTGTTTACCTATTACAGTACTAGAATTTATTTCTGATTTTACATTTTTAGTTTTCCAGCAACTTATCTTTATCTTAGCTAGCTCTTTTTCACCTCTATTTGTTCTCGCTTTATGAGTTCCTAATTCTTTTCCACAGATTGAAAAATGCTTTATATATATTTTTTCTGTTTCCTTAAATAAAACATTTTTTGTAGGTGTTTTCTTCCTCTGACTCATCAGGACAATGTTACTTTTCCCTTGTGCCACAAGATTTCACTAGTTCGTTTTACTTATCCTAGAAAAAGAGGGGAAGTTCTAGAATTTAATATTTAATATATACGGTTATAAGATTATTGTTAGGCATACTCTATTGTGTTGATAGGATGATTCTTTAATTGCTAGGTGGAAACTAAGTTTATGTTCACTCTTAGCCTTATTTTCAGTATTCTAGCAAATATTTATCTAGCAAAGCATAGTAGACTGAAATGTACTCTTGTACTACTATATTCTTTGCCACTCTGACCCTAAGATAGAGTACTGGAAAAATAATATAATCTTCAGTATCCACAAATTTGAAGGTTACTCCTATACCTGTGTATAAACAGTTTCAGTATGTGGCCACTGTAGATCTTGAATACAACAGACCACTGCCAGTCTATCCCTCTACTTTCCATCATCTCTCTTCTGGAAGCTGTAGTCTCAGAATAAATATAGAGAAATACTAATAGGGATGAGAAAGGAAAAAGACTATGTAGTCTTCAACTACTGCAACCATGTACCAGGAGGGGAAACTATCCTGAGATGTAACAGATACAGTGAGGAAGTGACAAAATTGTTTTCCTGCACGTAGAATTTTTTCTTCAAAAAGATAAAATTGCACAGGCCACTGATTGTGATTCTCAACTGAGTGCTTTATTTGGAGTTAAAAAATGTTTCTCCTAAATTCTGATCATATGTTGAATATGAATACTTCTCAGTAATCTTGGAGGAATCAAGAGGAGACTGAATCTGGGAATACTAGCCTAATGACAACTTAACCCAGGACACAGAGTGATGTTAATTATTCATCATATGGGTTACTGCTTTAATGAGAAAAAATATTTTGATTTTCATATGTAAGAATTAACTTATAACTATTTTTAGAACACATACCTTGACATATTAAAAACTGCCTATATTTAATTTATTATATTCACAAATGGCATAAGCATTGATAAGTAATAAGAACATTAACCAAGTCACAAATTATCATTAAAATATAGTGTCTTTTTCCTCTGATGTTTTAAGAAATCTGGTTACATAAAACATTTTTCTGTCTTGAACTTGAAGACCCAGGAGCCTCCAACCAATGTGCATATCTAATCAGTCACCCATCCAACTAACAATGAGTTCCTATAATGCGTCACCAACTCCAATGGGTACCAGGAATACAAAGAGATGCAAAGTTGACTAACCATTTGGGTTATTTTTAGGAAGTGGGGATGCCCACTTAGCTCTTTTTATTGGGCTCTACTTTTTCACATACCATAAAATTCACTATTTGGTGTAGAGTTCAATGACCAATAAAGTTGTATAACCACCATGACAACCAAAAAAACAACAGTTCTACAACCATCCCAAAAAACCCTTATGCTACCCTGTAATCATTTAGTTCTGCACATATTGAGTCTGAGGTATCTGAAAGACACTCGGAGGAAAATGTTCAGTAAGATGAAAAATTGGGTCTTAGGCTTTGGAGAAATCTATGCTTGAAATAAAAGTTTGGGAATTTTTGCCTATTGATTAGGCTGAAGTTGTGGGGAAGAGACTATCTGATGTATAAACAAAATGAAGGTAGTTTGAGGATGCAACCTTTAGAAACATCAATATTTACATGGTGAATGGGAAAAGGGGAAAGTAATATTATAAAAGAGTAGGCAAAAAGAATGATACCACAGAAACTAAAAAGAGGATGTTCTGAAAATCAGTGTGGTTGACAGCAAAGCACAAAGCAATATATACTAGGTTAATATAAGAACTGAAGAGTATTTGGCAAATGGTTAAGTTATCACTAACTTTAGTGAGAACAATTTTACTGGGTTGGTGGGTGCAAGAGTCTGAGTACAATGCTTTTAGTTAATGGAAGACATGGACAAAAAGTAAGATTTAGAATAGTGTGGCTGGTGGAACATGTCATCTCAAGGTAGAAAAAGCATGAATGTAAGTTGAGAAAAGGCAGAGCCTGAAGGAAAAGTTGCAATTAAGAACACACAAGATAAAATGTATTGCATAAAAAATGAGATACATCTCCCTTGGAGGTGGAGGTGCTCAGTGGAAAATGTTAAGTACAGAGCTCCTTGGTATTTACCCAAATGAGTTGAAAACTTATAAACACAGAAAAATCTACACCCAGTATTTATAGCACCCTTATTCATAATTGCCAAAACTTGGAAGCAACCAGTATGTTCTTCAACAGGCAAATGGATAAACAAACTTGTGCATCCATACAGTGGAATAGTATTCATTGATAGACAGAAATGAGCTACCAAGGCACATTAAGACATGGAGAAAACTTCAATGCATAAAAAGGCACTCAGTAAAAAAGCTACTTTCACTTAACAATGTCCTTGATGAGGTAGTAAAAATAACTATTAAATCTTCAGCATACATGTTTTTAGTATTAAATGGGACGAAATGGGAAGTATGCATGAAGCCCTTACACTGCACACCAAAGTCTGATGATTCCAACTATAAAACATTCTGGCAAAGGCAAAAACTATGGAGACAGTAAAAGGTGGTTGCCAGGGGTTCAAGAAAGGAAGGCAGGGGTAAATAGGTAGAACACAGGATAGCTTTAGGACAGTGTAACTATTCTGTATACTAGTACGCTGGATACCTGTCCCATCATTATACATGTGTCAAAACCCATAGAATGTACAACACTAAAAATGAGCCTTGAGGTAAACTATGAACTACAGTTAATAAAAATATTATCAGTATTGGCTCATCAATTGTACTAGATGTGCCATATGAATGCAAAGTGTTTGCATTATGACATATTTTATATATTTATATATATATGTTAAAATACACAATTATATATGGTAGTATATATAATGTAATTATATACTTATAATGAAATTATGCATTATAATCCAGAATGATTATAATCCTAATTAAGTTCCCCTGAGATTCAAATGTCCAGGTGCCAAGTGAACCAGTGCCTACTGATATAAGGAAAAGTTACTAACTTTCAATATATAGATGTCTATCACTGGCATCTCTAAAACTGATATATTTCTTGAAGTTTGAGTCATACCTCAATCTTCTATTTTATCATAAATAATGAAATCTAAATTGAACCATGTTACACACTTTAGAAAATATGCCCTTTTAAAAAAATATTGGGAAAGAAAGCATTCTTGAAGAAAAAAATAAAAAATGTATTCATTCTAGTAGACTGTTTTTACTAGGGTTGTAAAACATCATAAAAACAATCTTTGAATTTATGTACAATTATAGGGATCAAAATAACAATGTATAGTTAGTCTTCAAATTTCAGGATCCAAATATTTATATTTTCACTAACTATATAAAACTGTAAAAGTTTCTAATTTCCTATCTCTCATATGTTTCACTGAGTGATGCTTCAATGCACCTGACAGAACCAGCAGTTCTCAAAGTATGGTCTGCAGACCCTACATTCGAAGTCCATTTAAGGGGATCTGTGAGGTCAAAGCAATAACACTAAGGTAATTATTCAGTTTGCACTGTGTTCACATTTTCACTGATGGTGGAAAAGTAACGAGGCATAAACCAGCTGGCTCCCTAACATAAATCATGGATTAGGGCTAAACTACTAGAAATCATTGTAGTCACTTCTATGTGCTCAGTAAAAAAGCCACTTTCACCTCAAAATGTCCTTGATGAAGTAGTAAAAATTATTAACTTTATTAAATCTTCAGCATATATGTTTCTGGTATTCAGTGGGATGAAATGGGAAGTATGCATGAAGCACTTAATGCTGCATACTGAATTGGGAGCTGAAAAAGCTCCATTTATCATGAAACACCATTTTAACTTGAAAAATGACTGACAAACTATGGCTATTGGGGCATTTGTCAAGTATTTGCTCAAAAAAAGAATAAAGGGGATGTGTTATTTCAAGAACAACTCACACTATTTATTGCCAAAGATAAACAGATTTTTAAGTAGAAATTAGAGGTTTGAAAAACTTGTATTTGCTACTGTGATTGACTGTTTCCCCATAACTAAAGAATTTTCTGATGAGGTCAGTGGTAATATTAACAGATGTGATTTTAAAAATATTGTATAATGAAATGCATCAATATTTGGAAGATCTGCAAAAGCCAGTGAACCAGTATTCTCCAAATGATCAATGCATGATGTTACAAAATCATGAACGGATAAAAGATTCATTCAAACTGCCAAGACAGACCAATGGGTTTTATCGTAGGTAAGTACTAGAAGTTCAATCATATGGTTTCAGATTCTATATTGCAACTAACCTTTAAGAAACTATCACTTGTAGAATTGTGGTATAGTTTAAAAGGAGAATATCCACAATTATCTTGAATATACTTTTCAATTACTCCTCCCTTTTCCAGTTATCTGTGTGAAGCAATATAATTTCATCTTCTTTAACCAAGAAACCACACAGACTAATGAAATGCAAAAGCAAGTATAAGAACTCAGCTACCTCCTATTAAGCTAGACATAAAGTGTATTTATTAAAATGTAAAACAATGCCATTCTTCTCATTCTGGAGGAAAATAACCTTTTCATAAAAATGTACATTACCATTAATGAGTTTATTGTTACCTTAAGTCAATTAATAAATCTATTTTAAATGTCTCCGTTTTATATTTCTACAATGGTAAATGTTGACAGATATAACCCACAGAAGTAAGAGCTCTTTGGGGTCTTCAATAATTTTTAAGAGTATAAAGGGTTCCTGAAACTACTAGAATAAACTATTATCAGCCTGACAAATTAAAGTTACCTAAGATGAAACTATAGTTCCTACTCAATAACTTAGAACATGATAGTAAAAGATTGATTTGATACTTGATATAATACCATGATAATAACAAGTCACGGAACATTTTCTTGATATTTAACTTACAAAGAGAATTCTGTTTTACTAATTTCAGTTGTGATGTAGTCAGTTTTTCTCCTTGCTGGCTTTTATTCTCTTCATCACCCTCCTCATCTTGTACTACAAAGTCATCAATAATATAATCATCTCCATCTTCATCATCTTCATAATCCTCCTCATCCTCGTCATCACTTTCATCACTGCTTGGGCAGGATTCCTTTCCAGAGTCCTAATTAAATTAAAACATATCCTTCAGTAAATTGTACTTTTAAAATTGTCAGTATGGATGTGAAATTAAAAGATTAAATCTGGAACAAAAAAAAATGATCCATTCTATAGAAATGAATTTCATATTTTAAGGTCAAAAAAATTTTGCATGTTGACAGCTACATGTAAGAGAATGAAACTGGACTACTGTCTTACCCCATACACAAAGGTAAACTCAGGGTGGATCAAAGACCTGAATGTAAGTCATGAAACCATAAAACTCTTAGAAAAAAAAATAGGCAAAAATCTCTTGGACATAAACATGAGCGACTTCTTCATGAACATATCTTCCCCAGCAAGGGAAACAAAAAGCAAAAATGAACAAGTGGGACTAAATGAAGCTGAAAAGCTTCTGTACAGCAAAGGACACCATCAGTAGAACAAAAAGACATCCTACAGTATGGGAGAATATATTCATAAATGGCGTATCCGATAAGGGGTTGACATCCAAAATATATAAAGAACTCACGCATCTCAACAAACAAAAAGCAAACAGTCCAATTTAGAAATGGGCAGAGGACATGAATAGACACTTCTCTAAAGAAGAAATTCAGATAGCCAACAGGCACATGAAAAGATGCTCCACATCACTAATCATCAGACAAATGCAGATTAAAACCACAATGGGATACCACCTCACACCAGTGAGGATAGCCAACATCCAAAACACAATAACAAATGCTGGCGAGGATGTGGAGAAAAGGGAGCCCTCCTACACTGCTGGTGGGAATGCAAATTAGTTCAACCATTGTGGAAAGCATTACGGAGGTTCCTCAAAAAACTCAAAATAGAAATACCATTTGACCCAGGAGTTCCACTCCTAGGAATTTACCCTAAGAATGCAGCAGCCCAGTTTGAAAAAGACAGATGCACCCCTATGTTTATCACAGCACTATTTACAATAGCCAAGAAATGGAAGCAACCTAAGTGTCCATCAGTAGATGAATGGATAAAGAAGATGTGGTACATATACACAATGGAATATTATTCAGCCATAAGAAGAAAACAAATCCTACCATTTGCAACAACATGGATGGAGCTAGAGGGTATTATGCTCAGTGAAATAAGCCAAGCCGAAAAAGACAAGTATCAAATGATTTCACTCATATGTGGAGTATAAGAACAAAGAAAAAAACTGAAGGAACAAAACAGCAGCAGACTCACAGAACCCAAGAACGGACTAATAGTTACCAAAGGGAAAGGGACTGGGGAGGATGGGTGGGAAGGGAGGGACAAGGGGGAAAAGGGGGCATTACGATTAGCAGATGTAATGTTAGGGGGGCACGGGGAGGGCTGTACAACTCAGAGAAGACAAGTAGTGACTCTATAGCATCTCACTATGCTGATGGACAGTGACTGTAATGGGTTTGGTGGGGGGGACCTGATGAAGGGGGTAGTGTAATCACCATAATATTGCTCATTTAATTGTAGATTAATGATATCAAAATAAACTTAAAAAAAAAAAACAAGGAGGCACTTAGGTCCCAAAATATATTAGGTAGGCTTGACAATAAAATCTGAAAATGAAAAAAAAATTTTTTTTGCATGTTAAATATTGAGCTTCTGAAAGTAGGAAGAAGAAAATATATCTTGGTAAGTAATGTAAAATGTTTAAAATGGACATTAAGATTATAAGTAGAAGTTCAAAACAGGAAAGATCATACAAACCAGCCTTTCAATTTTAAAAAAGAGGGACTGAGGCTCATGTAAAACAATATACTGGATACAAGGATGTAATCAAACATATTCAAGGATACTTGATTAAAAAATGAATTCTAGGATTATTGAGAAACAAAACAGACTCAGCACTTTTTAATAAAAATTAAGTACTTTAACTAAAAATTTTAAAACAGCAACAAAACCAATAAAATTTAACACACCTCAAAGCCTCTACTACTATTGCGTCTCTGGCAAGATCTTTGTTTTGAAAGTTCTTTCAGTTTCTGGAATTGTTCTTGCTTTTTTGCAGCTAAAGCTTTTTCAGGTTTTTTTTGCTCCATCTCCACTGAAGAAGATTCATCCTCAACCACTTTACGTGGACGTTTCAGACCTACTTTCTTAACTAGGATATCACTGCCATCACTCTCATCACTGTCGTACATCACAGAGGAGACCCTTTTTCTCCTCCCTCGCTTGATGTGTTCTTCTTCTAAATCCTCCTCTATTATTTGTCCAGTGTGTTTGCTGGGATCCTCCTCCTCTTGATTTGAATGCTTTTCATGATCTGATAAGTCAATATTTCTATGTTTGGTTTTGTTCTTTTCTTCTTCATATGCTGAACTTTTGTCAGTGTTAATGAGATGCTCACAGCTGTTGCCTTCCCTTTCTGTTTGAGTTAATTTAAACTCACTTTCATTTTCTGGCTTTTTATTACTGTCAAGCCCCTTGTTACTCTCAAGCTCTTCATCATGGTCAACACTTTCATCACTATCCAGCTCCTCATCGCTATCCAGCTCCTCATCGCTGTCCAGCTCTTCATCACTATCAAATAATTGTGAGATACTACTTCTTTTAGTCCGCCTCCAATCAACTCGAGATTTCTGCCAATGCTCTTGAGATTTAGAATTTTTCCTTGTTTCATGTCTTCTAACATGTTCCATTTTCACTTAAGCTTCTACAAAATAAAGTTATTAGGAATATAATAATGATAACCAGATTACAACAATTAATGCATTTGTGGTACAAACTATATTTATTTGGTGTTATAAAATGATTCACAAAGGTAAAATCACATGAAATATCAGAGTGAAAATGGTATCACTTATTCAATGAATAATTTATTGAACATGTATGAAATTATTATATGAACATCTATTCTGAATTATGCTATCTGTTATGCTGAAAGGGATATACAGAAAAATCATGGTCCTGTTTTTCAGAAGATTATTATCCATGTGTAGAACTAAAACATACACATAAGAACTAAGAAAAAATGGAAAAAAGGTCGTATTCATTTAGTACCAAATGAATGATAAAAATAACTGCAATAAAAATGTAAAGATGCAGGAAGATCAGTGTAGCAAGTGTATCACTAAAGATTTTATTAAACAATTATGATCTAATAGACTTCTGAGGGATATTATATTTGAACAGAAAAAAATGAAAGAAAAAAGGATTTTAGCCTTACCTCAAAATGGTAAGGTCAAAACTTTGCCACTGAAAAGGAACATGGTATGTTTAGTAAATAAATGTAGCCAAAAAGGAAGGAAAATGGTATGAAAAAATGCTTTACGCTAGAGGAATAAAGGAAGGTATAGAAAAATAGAGATTGCCAGAAGGATTAATCCTGTAAGAATGGACTGTGAACAAAGAAATGACATGAATTATAACATAAAGGATCAATTTATGGAGTTATAAAGTAGTAGTTGGCATAAAAAAGATAGGGAAGTAAAACTGAAAGATAATTTATCCACTAAAACTATAGCTTCTGTAAACTTTAGTAAATGGCAATGGTTTTAAACCAAAATTAAAGATACAATATAATTCAATAGAAAACTTACTAACAATCCAACAGTAGGTGAAAAAAAAAAGATGTTTCACTGCAAAGCAGAGCATGGTATTGAGACAGAAAACAAATGTTGCAAATTTCTGATTCAGAAAAGGATGAACTCCATTAAAATTATCACCAGTACACAGTAAAAGAGCAATTAGAGACAAGCAGTTAACTAGAAAAACAGTAACACATATGTACTTCTGTAGTTGCTAAGGAAAATAGAAACATGATCACAGTGTAATGAGACTAACCTTATAATACACATATAAGGGCTAATATATTTAACTGAGTGCTATTTCCTTCAGAGAAATCACCTTATTAGGCTGATTATTCCAGTATTTCCATTATGGTACAGAATATTCCTGGAGATTTTCTATAAACAATAGTATTAAAAATTTATAAAAATACGAAAATAATCACACTTCATATTTTATCTCAACGAATGACTTAATGACTTACTTTATTCACTTGTCTCATTTATAAAGCACAGTTAGTGACTTCTGGAAATGAAATCCAATTTCAAAAGATGAAGATTAACTACCTAGGGTTATTTTTTATTTTAAATGTGCTGCAAATGAAGGTAATCCCCAAAACAGAATGCCAAAAATAATTACTTTTTTTGTAGAGGGGAGATACCACTCATTTAATTGTAAAAATTCAGTTATGTTTATAAGGCAAGGTGACTGCTTCTGTAATGGTAACATTTCATATAAAATCAGAACAATGATGGTCATTAAGATTATACATCAGAAATTACAGTGTAGGCTCAAGTATAACCTTATGACAGTCACCGTTACAAGATACATTCAGTATTGTAACAGCAATCTAACCAATCCTAGTTAATAGACCAATGTTCTGGTATTTTGAAATTAAACTTGAGTTGTATCTTACAGACGGCTTATATTAAAATCAGCAACGATGGCAATTGTGTGTGGTCAAAATTATCCTTTTAAAAAATATATTACTCTTCAAAGTATTTTTTTTGTAACTGCTTCTCAATATATCGACCCATTTTCTTCTCCAGGTTCTAAAGAGATTACTGTTCTGTTTTGTTTCTTATTAAGCACCAGATAAACTAGGCATCTTGCCTTTTGAAGCTATATAGTACGAAGAAGTGTATTTTTATATAGCTAAATTTGCATAAACTAAGTTCATGTGCATTGCACAGTAATAAGGAGGTAAGACTTTCTAATAAATCTTAGTGAATTGAGAGAAAAAATGAAAAATACTATGAAAACAAATGACAAATACAGCTTTAGTACATACAGTAAAGCAAATGTGGACAATGCGAACATTAAAGTAAAAGATGATTTTATTAGTATACAAAAGTAGCTTGATACACTGGATGATTAAATAACAAAAGTATATCATTTTATTAGTATACAAAAGCAGCTTGATACACTGGAAGAAGATATTTAACCTATCAATAGGTGATTTCTATGACAATGATAGAAATGATTGAGTGTCACAATATAAAAATACCTATCATTGCACACAGTTAAGCTATAAAAAAAAACCTGTATGTACAGTAATTTTTCAGTGCATTTTCGTATCTTATTTTTAAATCCTAACAGTGATCCTAGAAGGAAGATTTTACCTATCTTCATTTTTCAAAATCAAAGCCAAGGACATTGAGTTTAAATGACTTACCGAAGATCACACAGCTTGTTAGTGACAGAGCAGGAATTAGAAACCAGGTCTTCTGATTCCCCATCCAGCGCTACACAATGATGGCTGTCAATATTATATTTGTACAAGGTAGTAAAAATCATGCCTAGAAGAAGTTATTTTATCTCTCATTCATGCTGAATTTTAGTTTCAGAAAATAATCAAAACAGAGTTTATAAATTGCTTTTTAAAAATTATGTAACTGAATTTTAGTGTACATGAGTTAGGCCAGAAACTTCCAGAGATTATTTATTCAATAGGCAAAAAATTGTGCCAAAGAGATGAAAATTTTCAGACTTCCCTCTACCATCTTATTGGCGACACTGCTCACAACTTAAGAAATTCCCTAGTGAGTTCAAAAGTAAAAGTTTCAAGGAAAGGCAGTTCTGAAGAGAATAATATTTATTTTTGAAACCTGCACTATTAAATGTTTGAAGCAGCAAATTTTATTTAAATAAAGTGAATTAAGTTTCATTTAGCCAATTGCCGAATTGCCAAGTTCTCCATATTTCGAAACTGCCATTTATATCAATAATGTCAAAAATTCTGCCATTGAAAAGAAGATAATTTGAATATGGTTGGCTCCTCTTTTTAAATTGTGGGTACTTTTACCATGTTAGTTGGGGAGGGAAGAATGTTGACAGAGGGAAAGGTGAGTGAATTGAACCTGAGGGGAGAAATGAGAAAGTAAAGCTAGGCTGATGAGTAAGACCTCTTAGTCATTAGAATTCACTCAAAAAAGGAATCCATGCAAAATGGATGTAATTTCTATATGTGCTGAGGGTACACTCAATTTCTTGAAATGATAATTTAATCAAGCTTCTTTAATATCTTACCTTTAGGCAAAGACAAAAACAAAGAGACTCCAAACAGAAAGCATTAAATGAATGAAGACGATCAATACTATCACGTCCTTGTGCTTCATGGTTAAAAGCCCTGAAAAAGGCACATACATAACTATGCTGTCAAAAAATTGTTAAGTTACAGGCAATAATCCATATTGTTTTCTTTCACACAGTAACTCTGTAACTAAAGGAAGGTACTTTGATGATGCCACTTGAATTACTCATTAGAAGAAATACCCTTTTTAAGACTTTAAGGTTAGTTCACCTTCAGGAATGGATTCATTCTAGCAATCGCTT